>CM046368.1:2354967-2387112 GCA_025413025.1 Ficus hispida | reverse complement strand
GTAATCTAGAAGGGGAAAAAAATGGAACGAGAGAAAAAAATTTTAATAGTTTTCTTTGATATATTGATGGAAAAATGCATTATTATATTCTTATATATTTTCAGACTAAACAAGTCTCATGTACTTATACCAACTGGAGAACTTTTATTAAAATAAATATAGATATTCATGATATTTGATTACGTTGCTAGCGTATCAATTTTACGGATGATAAATGCCGATATAATCACTACTTTCCTCTAGTCACTCGGTCTTTTAATTGCCTACTTCTACTCGGCTCCTCCGATTCCATTCAAGTGATTTTCTCGTGCAACATCTATTTTTTCTATTCTTATAATATTTTCTTTCTATCCTCTGAATCTAAATGTATATAATCGAAATTATGTTGTGATTTATATAGCTATAGAGTTGTTGAAAGTTTATTGAATCAAATTTTATACCAAAAGCAAATTAAGTGCATGTAGATCTCCGGTGGCCTTCACAATGTCGGTGTTCTGTACTTGGACTTCAATTTTCGTGGATGTGTGTAACAATTTTATAAAAACCAATATCTTTTTATTTATTTATTTATTTATATAGTTTCTTGTCTTTGCCAAGTCATGAAATTCCATACTAAAATTTAAGGATTTAGATAATTTTCACCTTAAGTGGATGAAAGATAATTTTTTTCAATCATTCTTCTAATTATTACTCTCAATATAATCTAATATTCAGATTTCAGTTTGTTTTGCAGCCCTCTTATTACTTTTAGGGTTAATTTAAAAAATAACTCCTGTGAGAAAAATGCTATTAGACTAGTACTACTTTTGTTTCCTTTCATTGCTAGCACTGTCACGTCATCACCATCAATTAAGGTGGCTATAAAAAGTCAGAAATACCCTCAGTCAACCCTAAATCCTTCATTTTCCCACTTCCTGCTTAGGCCCCCCGTCCCCCCACCCGTAATATATAAGTCCTCTCTCTATATCTCATTTTTTCCCCTATTTTTCCTCTCACCCTAGTCTTATGCACTCTCTGTTCATCATTGTTGAAGATCTGAGCTCAGCTATTTCACTCTAAGTCCAACAAATCTCTCCCCATCCTTGTTCACTCTATTCACCTCAATCTTTCTATCCTCTTCACAGTTGAAGAAGGTTACAGCTCATCTCCTGGTCCACTTGCCAATCTTCCCACTCTACATCAGTCTCGTTCTAACTTAGATCAGGTACAGATATGAAGTAATGTTACTTATTCTTTGGTTTATTTGTTTCTATATGTATTAAATGGGTTTGCATTTTGAATTATATCCAAAAAAATGACTACCTTAACTTTTGACGGTAAGATCTTGCAATACCTGTTGTCTTTGTAGCACTTTGAGTAGTAAGATAGATTTCCTGTATTTTTTTTTATTCTTACTATAATATTCCCTGTTCTAAAAATTTTCAACAGTATTAATAGTAAACAAAATAATGACCTTTTCGTCGTCATTATTTTGACCAAATGGTAATTATGACATTGACTATAATGAGAAAAAAAAAAAAGAGATTTTCATAATTAGATTTTATAACATTTGACAGTTTAACACAAATGGTCATTTTCATAATAACCAACAGGTTAATTTCATTATGACCTTCTCAGTGCTAATGATATGATACATATATTTTGACATTGATATATAATAAGAGTTTTAAAAATGCAAATGAGAGTTGTCATACATTATCGATAATGAAAAAAAAAAAAGATTTGTATAACATTAACAGTTTAACATAAATGATCATTTTTATAATGACCAAGAGGTCAATTTCATTATGACCTTCCTAGTGTTAATGGTGTAATACATAAATCTTGAATTGAGTACTTAAACATAAATGGAAGTTGTCATATGTTGTCTATAATATATAAATAATTAGATGTTATGCAAATGGGAGTTTCCCATCTTCCTGGCCCAACCCCTCGTCCCCACCCACAATATATAACTCATCTCTTTATATTTGTCATCTTTTTACTCTCTTTATAATGTAATTATGATATTGACTAACTTCTTGCTGTTTCGTTTAGGAACGGCTGTAGTTTATATTTCATCAAATATAATGGTTAGTGGGTGGTACATCAAGATATGTTTGTGGTGAAATAAAGGAAATATCCCTTACCATAACTTATGTTGGTCTTATTGAGTTGGTGATGAGTGCTATTGGATTGAGACTATAGTCATGAGATATATTGTTGAACGGTTTTGAAAAGCTTTATAAAGGGCATGGGTGGTGGTTTTCGACAGTTTCGAACGGTTTCCATAGGTGGTGGTTTCTCTTTCTCATTCGCTCTCTTTCTCTCTCTAAATAGGAGTTTCTCTCTCTAAAATATTGAAATGGTTTGAAATCAAGTTAGGATATTAGAGGGAGATTTGGGTGGGTGGGAGGCGGGGGTAATCCTGGAATTAGGCATCCCTTACAAGCTTTGGAGTCCTACAAATCAGAAGAAAAAATGACTTGACAATGCTAGCAAGGAAGACAACAAAAAGTATGCTAGTTTTAATAATATTTTTGGATAGATGTTATTTTGAAATTAACCCTTACTTAAATTGTTGCCTTTGTGATATGTTTTCATGGTTATTAGTATCTCAAAAGATCTAACAGATGTCGAAGGAGACCTGAAGTAAGACATATTTCTTTAATGTCATCAGCTTTGGATCTCGAAGCACTATTTTGAGCCTTATCTTTAGCATCGTTAAAAATATTATTACAGGAATAACATAAGGACATTCCACAGCAATATTCGGACCTAAAAACATTACATTCGTTTGCACCGGGATACTTCTATTAAATTATATTTGCGGTATTCTGGCTGCCATTTACATGCCTCAGGTGAATAATTCTTCACCTCGATAACCATATATGCGTGTGATATATATATATATAATATATATATTTTTTTTTTTTTGAGACATATCTGCATAAGTATTTGATATATATATCCTAGACTTTTATGTCTTTAAAATGTTTTCCCCTCTGTTTTCTTGTCCATTTTATTCTTTTTAAATTATTATAAGAAGTTCTTTTCTCTCTCTATCTATCTCTCATTTAATTTTTAATTTTTTTTATATAGGTTTCAAGAGTTACTTAATGGTGCCCGCTCATGCGATCCTTTCATTGTGGTTATTATTTCAGGTTAGTCTAATTGTCATACAACATTTCAAAATTAATTAATATAAAAGTAAAAGCTAAATTTTTACAAGTACTTGTTTTTCTAATGTGTCTTTTCAGGCTAAGAAATTGGACAAGGCAAATTATACTCAGGTGATATTTGTCCTTATAATGACTCTTAACATATATACATTATATTATATTATATATATATATATGATTTTATTGATACTAATTACAAATTTCACTTTTTCATGCATACAGGAGGCAAGTGCAAAATTCAACAACTTCCTTTGGAACCTACTTAATTTGGAATTATCGTATATCCTTTCATCTAAGCGAATGGTGCAGATTTATGTCCCTTTTTTTTTTGTTTTTCCAGTTTATACTAGAGTGGAGAGGGAGAGACACAGAGAGTTAAAGTGTTAATACTGTTTTAAACATTGCTATTTTTAATTTTTTCTCTTGAATAAAGATACTCGAAATAAGTAGCTGTTATTATAATAAATCTTATAACTAAAAGTAATAAATTGTCTAGACCACGAAACCAAAGAACTTTGATACATCTCTAATTGAGAAGTATATCAGCCCCTTCCAATTGATCATTGAAAATTTTATGAGCGAAGCTGTGCATTATCTATATATCTTAATGCTCTGATATCATATAAAAATTTAAATAGTAAAATAAAAATAATAGCAAGAGAGGAACACAAAGAGAATACAACTATATGGTCCTAGGCAGGGACGGACACATGCTACCCCACAGGGCTGAACATCAGTTGGTAACTGACCTTTTCCGTCGGTTTGGTTTACCGATCGATCACGTCGGTTTCTAGGAGGGAAACTGACCACCGAGTCAAGCGGAAACGGTCGTTAACCGACCGAAAGCGATCGTTTTACGTTCGTCCGGTGCGTTCGTTTTCAACGCCGAGCATGTCGGATGACGAAGAGAAGAGAAAGTGGCCGAGAATGGTGGACGGTGGTGACTGCAAATGATTCCAGCGAGGGTAAGTTAATGCGTGCGTAGGAGAAGGAGAAGCCGAGGGGTTGCACCCGTTTTTATGCGACTGTTAGGGAACTAGGGCTAATATTAGATGTTTGGTTATGGGATTTGGAATTTGGCTTCGTCTTATAATTAGGAAAAGGATAAACTAATGATTGGGCTTATGCTTATGCTTAGGCTTAGGGTTTATGTGACAAATCTGAATATTGATTAGCAAATAGAAGCTTCTTGTCTTCTTCATCTCTGTGATCTTCCCTCATGAAGACGTACGGCGACGCTCCTTCCCTCACGGTTACGGCTTAAAAACAGAACAAGAAGGGACTCGGTTGGTTTAGACTCTAAACCGAGTCCTATACCCCCCAACTGACGACTGAGTCAACCATTGTTTGGGTGGTTCGGTTCACCGGTCGACGCCTATCAGTGATCTTTGTCAGATTGAGTGGTTGCTGGCGGTCGACGTCGGTTTGCCAGCTGTCAGTGTCGGTTTGCCGGTTATTTTGAACAGTATACTTCATTTTGAGGATGAGTAACAGATAGTGCCCCCACTATACATGGTCAACCTGTTCTTCTTTGGGCTTCTCTTCTGTTTTTTTTTTGGTTTTTGTGTGAGAGGTTTTACACACATTTAATTTTAATAACAATTATTATAGGATATGATTATTACATAAATGATCAACACTGGTATTGACTAGCAAATGTATGGTCATTACAAGAATGGCCTATGGTTATTACAAGAATAACCACACAGTCATTATATAGATGACCAGCAATGGTATTCACACTAGCAAAGATATGGTCATTATAAGAATGACCTCTCGATCATTATATAAATGACCAACACTGGTATTGAAGCTAACAAAGGGATGATCAATACAAAAATAATCAACCAGTCATTATATAGATGACTAACAATGGTATTCACACTAGTAAAGATACTGTCATTACAAGAATGACCTCCCAGTCATTATATAAATGACCAATAATGACCAACACTGGTATTGAAGCTACCAAAGATATGGTCAATATAAAAATAACTACACGGTCATTATGTAGATGACCAACAAGGGTATTCACACTAGCAAAGATACGGTCATTACAAGAATGACCACCCGGTCATTATGTAAATGACTAATACTGGTATTGAAGCTAACAAAGTTATGCTCAATACAAAAATGACCACACGGGATCATTATGTAGATGACCAATAATGGTATTCACACTAGCAAAGATATGGTCATTACAAGAATTACCATACGGTCATTATGTAGATGACCAACTCTAGTATTAAAACTAATAAAGGTATGGGCATTTCATTGTGACCACCCGGTCATTATATAAATGACCAACACTGACATTGACGCTAACAAATATATGATCAATAGAAAAATGACCACCCGGTCATCATGTAGATGACCAATACTTGTAAATGGCACCATTTTCATAAATATATATAAAGTAAAGAAATTACCTGTTTCTCGCTAGCAGTGGTAAAAGCCGACATCACATCATCAAACTTTACATTATCGGCGGAGGTCCATGACAACATACACGGAATATCCTCAATGTACTTGGTGGTGAATTTGCCTGCCATCGTTGGGAGGCTCTCATATGCCAAAACAAGTAATGCATGAGGAAAGCCCGCAATAGTATAATGCACTTGATCAGACTTCTTAATGGCCTTCTCTTTGAAGACAGTTTGTTTTCAACTGCATTACAGATTATAGCTCAGGTTGCCTCCTGTAAGAGCACGCCCCATAGAAAAGCATTGAACTCAGCCAAGTTATCAGCCATGGCAAAATATTTCGGATCTGTTTTAACGGAGTTTGCATTTGCAAGAGGAATGCAAAATATCATGTATAGTAGGCTAAGCTTGACAGCATCATCATCGTTGTCAAAGTTTGCATTCGATAGTTGTAACTCCAAATGTTCTCTCGACACACCTCTCAATGTCAAAAAATATCTTCTCATTAATCAGTTATCGACCACCGGTGCGAAATGGGTAGACCCTACATATTTCATACCGGTTATTAGACAGATTTCATTGATGGAAAATCTGCTCAGGTCTTCACCAACCTCAAACCATAGAGCATAAGTGATCCATCAAATGCATTACAATGTTATGGAAGACCTACCCAGCCCAACCAAGCGTATTTAACTTCAGAAACTGTTGAATGCATAGATAATGGATCACGCCCTCGTACTGTCGAGGTGACAACTACTCTTTCAAGTTATTACATGTCTCCGTAACATTAATGAAAGTATTTATTTTGGCTTGGGTAATTTCGCTATGCGATACGTGTCGAACATACTGAACCTGCAATAATGTTAATGATATCATAAAAGAGTAATTAATTATAACCGAGAAGTAATCATAAAAATTACCTGTCGGAAAATAACATAAATCTAAAAAAATTATTGATGACCAGCAAGTCAACAATAAAATGACCAGCAAGTCATCCTAAAAATGACCATCTAGAAATAACAGAAATATGAGTAATTCTATTATGAAAAAAAGTCATTATTAAAATGACCTATGGGTAAAATTACAAGATGATCTCAAAATAAATAATCAGACAGCCGTATTTTTCGATATCATCTATAAATAACCAAACATTAACAAAAACCCAAACACCTTCGGCAGCCAAATATTTATATAAATCAAAATACTAAATTTTCCTCTCAATATCCAAATACCAAACCAACAAACTTTTAGTTTATGTTACAAAATCAGATAAAATTACAAACTTTTTGTTATTTATGAATTTTTTTTTCAACAAATCAATTAGAAATATAGAATCTCATCAAAAACACATATAAAATTATAAACTTTTTTTTTTTACATAATCAATAAAAACTGCAAACGTCCTCAAGTATAATACACATTTTTACTGAATAATATTAAAAATGCAAACTTTTTAAACGTATAAACGAAAAAGCAACATTTTTACCTCTTCAACTTCCGATATCTTCTCTTCCTTAACTTCGATTTCCCCTTGCTTTCTCTTTAACCCTTCCTCGGTCACATTTCTCTAGTTGTCTGGTGCCGAGTTTTTAGAAATTTTATCGATTATGCCGAAGTCATTACTTGGAGAGGCCTCTTTTTGGGAGTAATGTTTTTTTCCATCAACTTCGTGGGTTTGGACATGGCTAGTTTTAGAAGATTCTCCTACGTTCACAGACTTCTAAGTGGTTTATAGAGGGCCCTTGTGGTGGTTTTGGATGGTTTCTGAAAGGTTATGGAGCGGTTTCGAACGGTTTATGTGGCCGGTGGCAGCTCTTTCTCTCTCTAAATTTCAGTTTCTCTCGCTAATACACTGTAGATGTTGATTTGAAAATTTTTATTAGGGCATGCGAGGGAAAGGGAGATTTGAGCGGGCTGGAGATGAGAGTAAACCCGAAATTTGACATTCCTTGCTGCTAAGGCTCACATATCAGAGGATTTGATTACATGACAATATTAGTAACGAAGGGAAAAGAAAATGATGTTATTTTTAATAATATTTTCCCTACAAGTTGCTATTTTTGAAATTAACCCTATATATATTAGTCAAAGGATTAGCCATTATATATACATATAGTCAAAAGACAACGACTAAACAATTATATATATATATATATATTATACGTATATGGCTCAGCTAGGATCCTTCTGGAGTTTTGGTGCAACAGCCACGTGTTGAGCCAGGAATGAAGACTGAATGTTGCTAGCTATAATGTGTGTGTGTGGGTGGGTGGCTGTGTGGGTGTTAAACACATGGAGCACGACAGATATAAGATACACGTGAACACGGTTAGAACATTTAAAGAAATAGCCACAAAAGGCATCTCATTCTATTATAATTAATTCCCCATACTCTAACTACCAAAATTAGTAATAGAAATCATAAAAATTATTATTCCCCTTACTATAAATATCGAAGCTCATGAAGAGTGTAGTGCAAGACCTCTCGAAAATCAACTACAAGCAATTTTGCTGCTTCTTTCACTCTTTTACCTTGTTTTTGTTATTTCTTCACATAAAAATGGAGCTCTCATTAGTCTCAAACTCTTCGTTTAGAATCCCATCTACTAAAAATAGGCTGATACCAACGAAAAATCTCACAACCAAAAAATATCAAATTCTCTAATTTTCCTTCAAAATGCTCCACCAAAAAATTGAACAATTTGCCATTGGGGCTCTACGGCCAAGACAGGTTCTCAAAACCCTTATCATACGGCCAACATTACAAACATCACTCTATCAAGGTATACCATCTATACGCTTCTTTTCAACTTATGTTATATATATTTTTTCTTTCAAGCTAGTCATTGGAATATTATTGACAAATTTTTTTGTAAATTGTTACATATGTAATTCAACATGTTTCATTAACTTTTTTGAGAGGAAAGTTTTTCTTTAGCAGTTATATTAAGTGCCATAATTATTTTTAGGGTTAATTTTATTTTTAGTACTTGTGGAAAAAGTATTATTAAAATTGACATCATTTTTATTTCCTTTCATTTCTAGCACTGCCACATCATCACC
This sequence comes from Ficus hispida, assembly GCA_025413025.1. Classification (NCBI taxonomy): domain Eukaryota; kingdom Viridiplantae; phylum Streptophyta; class Magnoliopsida; order Rosales; family Moraceae; genus Ficus; species Ficus hispida. The sequence continues at coordinate 2,378,465 of CM046368.1, read as the reverse complement.
ATTAATTAAGATAGATGTAAAAAGTCAAAAACATCCTCAGGCAAGCCTAAATCTTATTTTTTTTTTCACTTTCCCGCCTAGTCCCCCACCCATTTTGAAACCCAAATCTTCATATAATATCTTAATTTGATTTAAAACTATTTTCACTATTTTAGAGAGAGAAACTTCTATCTAGATAGAGCAAATTCCATTTAGAAACATCTATCTAGTTTTTCTTTAGCAGTTATATTAAGTGCCATAATTATTTTTAGGGTTAATTTTATTTTTAGTACTTGTGGAAAAAGTATTATTAAAATTGACATCATTTTTGTTTCCTTTCATTTCTAGCACTGCCACATCATCACCATCAATTAAGATAGATGTAAAAAGTCAAAAATATCCTCAGGCAAGCCTAAATCTTATTTTTTTTTTTCACTTTCCCGCCTAATCCCCCACCCATTTTGAAACCCAAATCTTCATATAATATCTTAATTTGATTTAAAACTATTTTCACTATTTTAGAGAAAGAAACTTCTATCTAGATAGAGCAAATTCCATTTAGAGAGAGAAACTCTCACCGTCAGAAATTTTTTTTTTTAACACTTCCATTTAACAAAAAAAAAAATTAACAAAATCTAACATTTTTTGTCATTTTTTAGTAAAGGCCATTCCTGTTGTGACCACCCAGTCATAACAGTTATGACATATGTTTAAATTTTTTTTTTAAATCTAATATTTTTGGCCATTTTCCAGTAAAGGTCATAACAGTTATGACCACCTAGTCATAACAGTTATGACCTACGTCTAAAAAGTTTTTTTTTAAAATCTAATATTTTTTGTCATTTTTGAGTAAAGGTCATTCCTGTTATGCCTTATGTCTAAAAATATTTTTTTTAAAAAAATTTAACATTTTTGACCATTTTCCAGTAAAGGTCATTCCTGTTATGACCACCTGGATCATAACAGTTATAACCTATGTCTAAAAGTTTTTTTTTTTAAATCTAATATTTTTTACCATTTTTGAGTAAAAGGCATTCCTGTTATGCCCACTCGGTCATAACAGTTATGACCTATGTCTAAAAAAATTTAAAATTTTTTAAACATTTTTGGCCATTCACACAGACAAAAATAAGGTCATTATAAAAATTACCACCCGGTCATTATATAAATGACCAACCCTATAAATGACACCAACAGTAATAATATTTAATATAGTATAAAAATTTATATAAACCAATACACTAAATTTTTCTCTCAAATCGAAATACCCAATTAACAAACATTTAGTTTATGTCATAAATCAAATAAAAATACAAACATTATAATTTTTATGTAATTTTTTTTTTTTTTTTCAGAAATCAACTAGCAATACAGATTTCCCCCTTATTTTTCTTTTTCTTCGACCATTTCTCAGGAGCACTTCTTTTTTCTCTGGTTCCGGATGTTGAAGATTTTTCTCCGCCGATGGCCTTTTCTCTACCGAAACTAGTAGCCGAACATTCCTCTTTTCAGGAGTAATGTTTTTCTCCTCCAACTTCTTGGGTTTGGATATGGGAGACTCAAGAAATTTCAACTGATTTTGAGTGGTTTAAGAATACTCTCCAGCTATTACAGAGTTCTAAAAAGCTTTATAGAGGGCGTTGATGATGGTTTCCGACAGTTTTCGAGTGATTTTTGGAGTGGTTTTCGACGGTGACATTTCTCTCTCTAGATGGAAGTTTCTCTCTCTAAAATAGTGAAAATAGTTGTAAATGAAGTTAAGATATTATATGAAGATTTGAGTTTCAAAATGCGTGGGGGGCTAGGCGGGAAAGTAAAAAAAAATAAGATTTAGGCTTGTCTGAGGGTATTTTTGACTTTTTACATCCATCTTAATTGATGGTGATGACATGATAGTGCTAAAAATGAAAAGAAATACAAATGATATTAATTTTAATAATATATTTTTTATAAATGCTAAAAATGAAATTAACCCTTATTTTTAGGCGATAATTCATACTAAATTAAATAGCATGTTTTTAAGAGACTAGTGAAAATGTATAGTAGATTTTTGAAAGTTAATAAATAATAGCACATTTTGTATTTTCTCTTCAAAATAAATTATTTCTTTCTTATTTTACCATTTCCTCTTCCCACACACTCCCTCTAATCTCTCCTTTACTGCTGTCTCCCTCTATCCTCTCTCTGTTTCCCCTCTGTCTGTCTGTCTCTCTCTCTCCTCATCGATCGTGACTGCTTCAGACGACCCCGATGATCTTTCCAGCGATCTTTCCGACTACTGGAAGTTTAAGATCCCGGCGACTGGAGGTTCGCGAACTCCAATGACGACATCAGCTTCAAGCGAAGCTCGCGATTTCTTTCGTAATTCATTGCACAAGCTCCAATGACGGCGATAACTTCACGTAGTCATTGATGTCACCAGTTCGATTCGCCATCTCACGCAGGCGATTCAAATCTCCGATCAGTCGCCGGCGAGGTTGAGATCAATCTTCAGCTTCGTTGTTTGCTTTTTTCGGTTGTGAGAGGTAGTTGTGTGTGTGTTTTTTCTTTTTCTTTTTCTTTTTTCTTTTTTTTGTTTCAGGACGCTTTCCATTGTGGGTGGCTCCGTTCCGTCGGTGTTGCTCCGGTGTGGCGGTTTTTGGGTCTTATTTGGGATTTAGGCTAGGTTTTGCTTATTTTGGGCTTTGATTTGGGAATTGGAACTAATTTGTAATAATAAATATTTGTGTGTGATTTTGTAAATATCAAAAAGTTGCGGTTTTTGATCGAGCTAAAAATGTTGGTTTTATTAAATTGTGAAATAATTGTATTTATAGTAAATATTGGTTTTTATCATGTTAAAAATAAAAGTAGATATAAATACTAAAATTTACTACTAGATCATACCTATAAATATTAATATTTACGAGATAGTCTTAAGATTTACAGGTAAACACGAGAGTTATCTTCTTAATCTTATGCTATTTTTGGTTTTTTCTCTTACTATGTAATTTATTTATGCTATTTTTGGTTTTTTCTTTTACTATGTAATTTATTTATGCTATTTTATAACAATAGTCGGTAATTAATAACCTTTGTTAGTTGGTCCAATGGGTTGTTTTTATTCGACTAATAATAAAATGGAACTAATGATGTTAGGCAAGCGCTAAAGAAAGCTGATCTCGGTTTAATTAATCCGGCAGTAGCCAAAGTCGCACATTTTGGATCTGCCTTCTATAAATTCTTGAGGCCATATATATGGACTGATTCAAGCAACTCTATCGACTGTGTAAGTAAACTTTCACATGAAAATAGAGACTATTTAAAAATAATAATGATAATAATAATAAAAGGGTTCACATGAGAGCAAGAAATAAATTTCACTCTCTCTGTTGGGCATGATAGTTTACATAATTGATCAATTTTTCATGTTCGCTTTTTTGTTACAGTTGTTTGTTTGCAAGAGTGTTAGTTGAAAACCCACAAATGTTTTAAGTGGTCTTTCCTGTTTTATCGCTATAATGCGTTCTCGTGCTTATTTTATTGGCATCAATCAGATTTTCGATGCTGATATTGACAGGTATATATGCTTTGATCTTTTCCAACTAAATATCGCAATCTCCGTCACTTCCTAAACAAAAAGACGCTATATATCCATTATACTCTTTTCAAGGCCCTTCGTTTATTATTTATGTCGTGATGTGCAAGTTTGCTAAGTTTTTTTACTGCATGACATTTTGGATTTCCAAATGAAAGAAATGTTTTTATTTTTATTTTACTAGTTTTTTATTTGATGATTGCTGCAAAAATTCCTTATAGTTTATTTTTATCTTTACACTTTTAGGGAGAACAGGTCTGATTTACCTATACCAGTAGAGGATCTTTCAATGAAACAAGTATGGATACTGGTGGCATTTGATTTGCTTGCTGGCATATCGATTTTACGTTTTATGAATACTGATCTAATCACTACTTCTTTCTATTGTCTCGGTCTTTTCTTTGTCACTGTCTATTCTGCTCCTCCGATTAGATTCAAGAGAAATTCTCTTGCAACATCTATTGGGATCCCTTTGGTACGTTTTTTTTTAATAATTTTATGATTTTCTTTTCATATATTGTGAATATAAATGTGATTGAAATTGTGTTTTGATGTATGTAGTTTGTAGGGTCATTTGTTATTTAGTGGCCCCCTGAAATTAAGAACATGATACAAAATTCTCTCCTCGCATAATCTAAAGGGGAGCAAAATATTATATTAATTTGTTAATTAACAAAAAGCAAATTATGCAGACTGGTGTCCTCCACAATCTCGGTATACTTTACGCTTCCAGAGCTTCTCTTGCACTTCATTTTTGTTGGAGGTGTGTAACAATTTTGTAACTCAAAACATTTTTTTATTTAATATTTTTTACTGTCTTTGTCAGGTTTTGACCAATTGTCTATCTTTCATTTTAATGGATGAAAAAGACACAAATTTGATCCTTATTATTATTATTATTATTATTCATATAAACTCATGTTCGGATTTAAATTTGCTTTGCAGCCCTCCAATTGTTTTTATCATTAGCTTTGCCACAATGTTTTTCGTGGTCATTAGCATCGCAAAAGATTTTACCGATGTCGAAAGTGACATAAAGTAAGATATATCTTTTTTTTTTTTTCTTGTTATCATTAAGACCACTCTAATTTAGTTCATGAAATTATATTTTCAGTCTATAATATTGGACAATATTTCAGGCATAGCATACGAACAGTTCCAGCAATTTTCGGCTCTAAAAACACTACAATCTTTTGCGCTGGATTGCTTCTGTTAAATTATATTGGCGCTATATTGGCTGCAATTTACATGCCTCAGGTAATTCATTCTTTGTTAAAAACTTGTCTAGTTATTTTTTAGTTATTATTTTTCTGTTTGGAGAAATATTTGCATAAGCATTTGATATTTTAGATTATTTTTTAAGTCTTTTTTTTTCCCTTACGTTTTTATGTCCATTTCGTTTTTTAATTTTTTTTAATTTATTGATTACTAATTGTAAATAATTGACTTACTTCAAGTAAATTACCAATAATGTACTCTGTACAAATTGATACATTGCATATTTCAGTGACTATACGACATCATTTAGCCAAACAAAATACAGCAAAAAACAAAAACAAAAATATTTTTACAAACATTAAAAAAAAAAAAAGAAAGAAATTTGATCACGGTTCCTAATAATCTTTTTTTTAATTATTATTTCAATTGATCATTGTAGTTTATTTGGAGAATTGGATCAACTGATAAACAAGTTCTTTTTTTATTTCCTGTTTTATAGGCTTTCAAGCGTCACATAATGTTGCCCGTCCATGCAATTTGTACATTGTGGTTATTATTCCAGGTTTGTCATAGATAATTACCAGAATAAATTATAATAAAAATAGAATTGTAAAAGTAATAAAACTCTTACAAATAGTTTCCTCTTGTGTCTTTCAGGCTAAGAAGTTGGACAAAGCAAATTATACCCAGGGGATTTTGCATGTTCGTGTCTGTACATATTGTTCTAATGAAAATTAAAGAAAAAAAAGTAAAGTTAAATTCAAGATTTCTAAAGGATTGACTTGACTTTCATCTAAAGGGTCGATTAATTAAGTATAGTGATCCAATATCCATATATGATTATAATTATTTTTTTCGTATATATTTTTTTGTGACTTTCTTTTTTGTTTTGTTTTTTTTTCGAATTTAACAATTAATACTTTTATTTCATAAATGCAGAAAGCAAGTGCAAATTTCAATGGATCCTTATGGAAGCTTCTTAACTTGGAGTTTCTCTTATTTCCTTTCATATAGCAAATTAGTGCAGGTTAATCTCCTTTTCCCTTTTCTATTATACTATGTAGTGGAGAGCTATATGAGAGAGTCATTGTGTGTAATATTATTAACACATTGCTTTTTTTTTTTTTTTTAATACAGAGTGGGAGATAATAAAGAAAGTTAAAGGAAAATATAATATTGTTAAGACACTTCTTCTTCTAATTACTTTTGATTTTGGTAAATTAATCCTTGAATTTTTGTTTTTGTTTTTTGACAGTTTTGGTCCTAGCCTCATATTAAAATTAACAGACGATTTTTAAAATTTAACATAGATAATCGTATTGTTATTGCATACTAACTAAAAATTAAAAAAAAAAAATTCCATAATAAGTTCAAGGTTTTAGTTTTTAAGGGTTTTAATATAAATAAGGATAAAATTTTTATACTTTTGTAATTATTTTTGTAAAACTTCGTGTTATCATGGAGTTGAAACATAATTATATACATTAAATAAAAAAAATATTTCATCAATTTTAATATCAGGTACCAAAACAATCAAACATTAAAAGATCATGGGCTAATTCACTAAAATAAAAAATTCAGGGATCAAAATAACAGAATGTACATGATACAGGGACTGAATGAATAATTTATCTAAAAATTTAAGAATGTATTAGTGATTTACAGTGCCTCGATGGAGGCACAAATACGATAGTACAAGAGTATAATTAATACATGTATAATTTTTTTGACCCGATCTTATGTCCCTCCCTCAGATAAAGAAAGGTGGAGCAATATATAGAAGAAGAAACAAAGGTGAAAGAAGAAACAGATGGAAGGTCAGTGGCAGACTTGGAATTTCGAAATGTTTGACGACAATTATGCTCTTTTTTTTTTAATTCCCTAAATTTTTCACTATTGATTAGAATGATATAAATTTTAGTTAATTTTAATTTATTTTTTGTTATATTAGTCTAGTGTTAATTATTTGTATCATGTTGATGTAATAGTTTCTAAATTTGTATCATTCAGTCACTCTCTCCTTTTTTTTTTCTTGCAAAATTCATGCTATTAACTTTAAGCCGCTTCAAAATTCTACCTTTTACTACAGTTTTTGTTTCTGTAAAAGGAACTGGGTTTCTTACCCCTGAATGCCAACCCTATGCTTGGATGACATTTCCATTCTTCGAAAGTGGAAAATTTTTATAAAAAAAATATTTGTCTCAACCTTTTACATCGTTCTCTCATTTTGAAAAATTAAAATTATATCATTTTCAAACTTACTTAATGTATGTAGTGTTCATCTTAGCAATGCTCAATTATCTATAAAAGTTGCTTTATATGAAGCAAAACCCTATCCTACAATACAGTAAATTTCTAATTTTTTGAACTCCTTTATTGTTTTAACATTCAATTCTAACTTTTCGTTTCGTTGTTACGTGAAAGGAACAAAATAGCGAGATACAAAGAAATTATAACTGTGTACAATTGTTTGCCATATGCGTGCGTATATGTGAGCGTGACTAATTATCATCACAAAATTGCAAATTTACGGACTCCACATACAACATCGAAACAAGCATGCACTTACATCTATCATAATTGCCTCATTTTAGATTTTCCATTCCTGCTCATCATCAAGATTTGTTCGTCTATTGAAATTATTACGAGATTGGCGGTCAAATTCTTAAAAGCTTTGGTGAAGTTGTAAAGTAGTGCCAAATGCATTCGGTTTTCTTACAACTCAACATTTGCAGGAATCCCTGTGCGACATAGCCCCGGCATATCATCATGTTGGCCTCGTATCGTTGGCAGCTTGGTATTATGAGCAAGTGCTTGCAGCTGATGAGAAGGATTACCCCATCCTAAGCCTTCCGAATGAGAATCTGAGCTGCGAAACTCCGAGACACGGTTATTGTGACCTTCGCAGGGAAGCAACTTACTGTTAGATAATATAGTTTTATATTTATTTTATTGTTTGTTTCATGTTATTATTAGGTTTCATTCTTTTCGACAGTTAAGGATAGATTAATCTTTTTTATATTTTATATTTAGCCTATATAAACCTCTTTTGATGTACTATTTTGACTCATTGATTGGAGTAAAAAACCCTAACTTTCTCTTGTTCTCAAATTGATTTTTTGGTTTTCTACACTTACAACCTGCATCTTATCTATAAAAGAAGCGAAGCGCATGATCTTGCCAGGCAAGTCCTAAGAGATTATTGTGCCTTTTAATGCTGCATGCTATCAACACTCATCAGTAGTGGAAATTGAAACTTTCTATGAATGTAAATTTTTTATTTGTTTTCTATGTAATATATGCTAAGCGACATGGAATATCTTATTATCTATTTTAGCTGATGTTGTGTAAATAAGTATAGGGTATTTTTTAAATAATAGTTTTTCTATTGTACAATCATTGATTCTTATGGAATCATTTGTTCTTTCAGTTTTGGCTACTCAGAAAACTATTTTGATTGAAACAGAAAACCAGAAATTATGGCAAATAGATTATTTTTTAAAACTTTTGGAAATAAATTTTTTTTAATATATTTGAAAATAGATTATTTTTTAATGAAATATGGGGCAGTTCTATGGCAGGTGGCGGTCACTTTTCCCTACAGGGGAGCGATCAGGCAATGTTAAATAGATGTGTCGATGACAAATATCGATATTTGAGTGCTGTTTTTAATGTCAAATTGACCATATATGAAGCTTGGTGATAAATTTTGAAAAAAGTATAATCAATGCTAAATTTAGTATTTAATTTTCGTAGATTCATGTCTCAATTTTCTCTTTAATCATTACAATTTTATCATTTTTAAATTTTAGATGTGTACTTTTTTTAAGAATTTAAAACTTAATAATGATGACAAAATATAGATATAATTAAAAATAATGGTTTGGAATGTAATACAAAATCTCAAATATAAAACTCTTCTTTTAATAAAAAATTATAACATTTGACAAAAAAAATATAATATTGACATTGACATGGTCTTAGTTTAAAGCATGAAAAGTTGTCGGTAAATATTGTTAATCAGCAATATTATATAACCCAGAATTGTATAAATTCTATAATGACTTGTCATATTATGTCGATTTACATTTTTTTTTTTTAAATTTTGCAGATAAATGAATCCAAAATTGGATACTTCATGACCACATACATACATGCATGAATAATATGAAACTTATAATTTGTTAATCTAAAGTTTTTAATTGTGCTCAAAGTTTCGATCCGTAATTGCACAAGTACTAACATGAGAAATTTAAACTATGTATCAAGGTAATTAACAATTTTCAGTACTGATCGACATACTCCCTCAATCGGCCAAATAAGTTTAATCTACCCAAAAAAAAAAAAAAAGGCATAAAGTACTTGCACAAACTAGCTAGCTAGGACTTGTCTTATTAAAACCAAGTATACACAATATATATATATAAAATATTAGCACTAAATTAACTGCAATATGACCATGAGAAACGATTGGTGCATATTACATTTTATATATGTATATGCACTTCTAATTAACAGCCTCTCCACATCAGTTGACAAGATTTCTTGTGGATTGGCACCAGCGATCATAAGAAGTCTGGAGATTAGGCCAATCGGACGCCGAGATGGTGTAGTCTTGTATCCAATTGGTCAGGATTACTTCCTGATCCACCGCCGGCAAACTCCAAATCGCTTCATCGATCGCTCTCTCGACATCCGACTTCTCGAAGAATGTCAAGACGGGGTATGCGAATCCGTTTCCGGCATGGCAAAACAATGGAAGCCAAAGCAGGAGCACCCTGAACTTCACCTCCCTTGGAATCTCAAGCTCTTCTCGGTTCAGATCTCCAAATAACATGGCTATATAATGAAATATAGTAATTACTTGTCAAAATTATCAAATACGCGATAACATTTTTCCTTTCAAGTAAATTACATGATTATTTGAACAAGACAAAAACAGTCCTTAATCGATTTAGATTATAGTTATTAATTATTGAATGGAAAAATATTTAGTAAAGTAACAAACTAATAACTGTACTATTTACGTACTAATTATGTAATATTATAGGTATAAAACAGGTAAATTACCAACTTCTAGTGGTAAATATTTCACAAACGGATACATCGAAGGAAAATTTTAATTTTGTCATAGTAATAACAAATCCTTAGACTTCTTGCATGGAAATCTCTAAATTAATTCAGTAATAGGTGCAAGTACAAATCTTATTAATTCAAGTTGGCATTAAAAGAAAAAAAAATTTTAAGTCGGTAAATAAATTTTTTTTTTTTACTGGAATTCCTTAGGACATTATTTTGAATAATAAGCTCTTTATTAAGTTCGTTAATTTGTATATATTTTTCAAAAAAAAAAAAAAAGTGCTTTTAATTAAACCTAATGTCATCATTTACCCTAAGAGAAAAAGTTACAATTAGTTATTAATATTATATCAATGAAAACTTTAAAAGCATTCTAGGACATAAAGGCACCGTAACTGTGCTTAGTATATTTTCATAAACATATAAGAATATGATCTGCGTTAAAACTCAACGTTCAAACTCATAATTCAAATAATAAATATTAAATATTATGCGAAAAAACTTCATATAAAATGTATAAAAGTCCGTATATTTGGATCATCATCTTAATTAATTAATATTAAATAATAAATATTAAATATTATGCGAAAAAACTTCATATAAAATGTTAAAAATAAAAGTCCGTATATTTGGATCATCATCTTAATTAATTAATATTGAACTTCAATATGAAATGAGTTTGATCGATGGCAAAACATTCAAGTACATTTAAAAATTTATATTATTTCACAATATTTCAATTCAAGTCTAAATATATATATATCACTTTTTAAAAAATCTATATCACTCTTATTTTTCTATATTGAACTATTTAATTGTTATATTTGATAAAAACTATTCAAACACACATTCTATTAAGACGATATAAAATATATATTTGAACATGTGAAATTAATATATAAATGTAAATCTATGATCTAATAAATGGACATCAAGTTAAAGCATGACGTCAAACGGGAAGTAAGCGTTTTAAGTAGAGTTAAAATAAATAGTTTTAAGATGGAGGAAAAGAAGTAGAACCTGATATCTTGACAATGAGGCCTTGCAGCCTAGGATCGGTAGTGAGAGAAACGGAAGCCAAACCAGAGGCAAAGCTCCACTGCACAACAGCCTCATCCACGGCCCCATAAGCCCTCAGCTTTTGGCTTATCCACAGCAGCTCCTCCGCCAGCTTCTCCGCCACCACCTCCCCCCCTTCCTCCTCCTCCCACAACACCTTCCCTCCTCCGCCGCCCCCACCCGCTATCGCCAACCGCCTCGTCCTCTCCGCCCGGCATGTCGCGATCAATGACCTCACCGCCCCCACGCACGCGCCCAGCCCCTTCACGTACGGCGCCACGTAAGACCCCAGCGGCAGCGCCCTGATGGCTCGTGCCGCCCACGCGCAGCAGCCCGAGTGGTCGAGGTTGTGGATCCGGCGGTGCTTCTCTAGGGAGCGCTGCAGGAGGCTTGAGGTGCGCTCGAACGCTGATGAGAGTGCCACACGGTTGACCTCCAGCATCTCGACGTGGCACGATCTGGCGTTGCCGTCCATGATTCGCTCGGCCATCGCCATCGCAAACTGGTATTTCCGCGAGCTGGCGGGGATGTCGTTCAGCAGGGCCAGGATCTGCACGTGTCAAGCAACCAATCAGAATGTGACACGTGCTCAGGGGATGGTGTGAGACAAGGGTTTAGTGGCAGTCAGGAAAAGTGTCCACGTGGACTGGTTGGACACCTGTCCGTCTGAGGTAAAATCGGTGGCTACGTGGATTTAGATAGTAATCATTTGCCGGCCTTTTTTTTTTTTCTTGCAGGGCATTGCATTTTGGGAAACTTTTGGAATCATATACAAAGAATATTTCCTTGCAAATATGTACACACACACTCGTATACATATATATATTTATATAAATATAAAAAGGAATATTAGGACAAGAAACATATATTATATATTAGAGCTATAATAATGTAGCATCTAATATATTATTTTAAGGATTAAAGATAAAGATTTGATTTTCATTGGATTATACTTTTACAAAGCTTATAAAATTTTTATAACTCTCATGTATGTGCTTTTACCTTTAATTTTGGTAACTATTTGATGCTTATAGCATTACTCTATAAAAATGAACAATTCTAAATCCCCTAAAAAATTTAAACATTCCAAATAAAAATGTCTAATGTTTTACTAGTGTCAACTATCTTTGTGATGCGTTCTCCATTTGGAGCAGTAGTGACGAACAAACTGATGCCAAATTTAGAAGCTCTTTTTTTTTTTTTTTTTTTGAACTGTTTGGGCTATATACAACTTCCAACAGCTTTTTCTGCCACGAGTGGAAGTTTTTATTTTATTCTAATTTATTTTTCCCCCAAGTTAATGGGAGCTTAATAACTCTAAATAACCTTTAGGATTATATATCCTATTCTGTTTGAGCAAGTAAGGGCTTTAAGCTTCCATATTCTATGTGAACATGCATACTTTCATTGTAACCTCTAGGATGAAACCTTTTTTTTTTTTTTTTTTTACACAAATTAGTATACATAAATCCAAATCCACAAGATAGATAAACCCTAAGATCTTTAGGACGAAACCTCATTTCAATATGATTAAGCCATGTTTTACAAGTGCCTCTTTTTTCCTTCTAATTTCTCTGTCCATTTCATACCTTTTTTCCTATACCAAAAAAATAAAATTCTAAACCACCAAATATCACATTAGAATTAATCGTTAAACAAAAAAAAGATTTGTCAAAATCTAGTTTTGATAAATATCTGATGACTTAAAACTACACAGCAAGAAACTCTTATGCTACATTTGGTAAAACGGTTTGAGTTGAAATTTTTAAGGTTGGGTTGATTAACTTTTTAAAAACTAGTTATAATTTTTGTTGACTTTTCAGAAAAAATAAAAATTAATATGAAAATTTTGAGTTTGAGAATAATGCCAAACGCAAGCTTAATCTTTGTTTTGGTAGAATGATAAAAAGAGAGAAAGGAAATTAGAGCAGAAATTATGAAGAAAATAAAAATAATCTTGAGTTAATTGGTAAAAAGAAATTTAGAAGGAAAAAAATTATAAATTCATGAGCTCAAATTTTTTTGTCATTCCAACTATGTGAAGTAAAGGAATTGAAAAATTTTGACAAAATGAATATAAATAAAATAATTAATTTGATCTTAATATTTAATATTTTTTAATTTATATGAGGTTATAATAATTATAAAATATATTAAATTATACTTTTTTATTATTTTTCTTCCTCTCCTGCCAACCAAACAAGTTGACGAAAAAACTCCCTCCTTACCTTTCCATTTCCATCACCTCTTGCTTCCTATTATTTTAACTCCATTACCAAACATAGTATTAAACTAACCAAACTCTTTCATGAAAACGTACGGGGATTTCCAAAATCACTCCAAAAACTATTTAAAAAAAAAAAGAAAAAAGAAAAAATAATTATAAATAAAAACTACCCAAAAAACAAATGAAGAATTACTTACATGAGAAAGGGCTCTCCCAAGAGCCTGAACAGGCACGGCCTCAACTCCTTCATTAAGAATCATCTGCAGCGACGAAACCGACAAAGACGCCGACGCCGACGTGGCCGACGACGACCCTGATCCGGGGAAATCGAGCAAGCCGAAAGGCGAAAACGCCTGAAGGAGGTGGAAAGGAGCAGAAGAGCAGCACCCCAAGGCCAAAGAAGAGCAAGAGGAGGGGATGTGGTCCATCAAAACCCTAAGAACCCACAGGGTCAGCCACGTCATTAGCATCAGCATGAACCGGAAGTGGTCGCCGGGCCTCCACTTCCCCCCGCCCACCGCCACAATCCCGCCGCTTCCTTTCGTCGTCGACGCCACCGACACAAGCGTCTTCGCCGCCGCATTCACCGTCGACATGAACACCGAGTTCAGGAAGGCCGTCGTCGTCGTCGTCGACGACCTGCCGTTTTTGTTGCCGTATGCGACTAGACTCAGCTCCGACGACGACATGGCTCTAGTACCATAAAAGACCATATACGGTAGCACTAATCGCGCACATATATATATATGTGTGTGTGTGTGTAAGGAATTTTCTGGTGTGAAGAATGATCAAGAAATGGGAAAATTGAGGTCTGAGCTTTTATCATGAGGTGTAAGGAGGTGTGATGGTTAAAAGGGTTAGCAGGGCCAAGTGTTTGAATTCTGGGGTTGACATGTAAAAGGGTGGCTTCAGGAGGGAAGATTGTCGTATTGTGAACAAGTGGAGTGGTGTTTTTTGGTGTTTTGGGACTGACATTTTTCATCTCGACAGTTTTTTTTACTTCGTTAATTTTGGAAATTTTGGTTTTGCCCTGGTTTTACTGTTTTTCTTGTTAGATTAGGTAATTCAACCATTACTGGAGAATAACAGTAATTAGTACTTCCATGCTTTTTTTTTTCTTTTTAATTTTTCTTACAATCTTTTATTGTTGAATTATTTTTATAAACTATTCTATTTCTCATATTGGTATTTGATTTTACTCTTCTGAACTTTTATACTGTTATACCATTAGTTCCTATCTCGACATTGTGTAAATAAATTTAAAAAAAAAAAAAGACAAAATAGATTAATGCACTATGATGTAAGCTTTACTTGTAGGTGAAGGTGTAACAAAACATTATTTTGGAGGGAATTTGTATATCAAGCAAAGATATTTTATAAGTAAATTATTCTTTTATCAAAAGATATATAGCGTCATTATATATATATATATATATATATATATATATATATTCTAGAGGTATAGCATCCCTCTCAAAAGTGTTTAAATTACGATATTACCATCAATTAAAACTTATGTGATATGAAAGTATTTTTAGGTAATGATTTGCATAATAATAGAAAAATTCGAGATGGTATACTATTTAAAATTAAAAGTTAAAGATTTAAACGAGACTGAATGAATAATTTAAGGGCAAATTATGAAAGTAGTCTTTTTGTTTTTTAACTTATAAATGTGACTGTTGAAATATAAAACTATTGTTGGCCCACCTCCTAACAGTTTAAGTTTTTTGGAGAATTGGTAAACTAACATGATATCAGAGCATGAGGTCTTGAGTTCAAACCCCTGTAATTGCACTATTTAACCCTCATTTATTATCATTGCGTGTTGGGCCTTATTTATGTTTCGGGCTTCTTATAATTTGTGTTGGACTTTTAAATTAATATTTGTCTGCACGTTTGCCCATTGTCTAGCCTGCACGTGAGGGGGAGTGTTGAAATATAAAACTATTGTTGGCTCACCTCCTAACAGCTTAAGCTTTTGGGAGAATGACAATTTGTTCATGGCATTGCTAGCCATGGTTCATCGGATTTGAGTAAAAGAATCTCATATTAAGTTCAAATTTAAGTGTCATAGTTCCTCGTTGAAAGGTCTAAGTGGGTATACAAGCAAATCATATAAATCAATTAATTTGAGGATGGGTTATTTACTATTTAATACATAATGTAATATTAAGCGTATAGAAAAACAAATACTTATCATATTTTGGATGTTCTAAACCTTGTAACCTTATATTTTTATGAAATATCAAATTTATACCTTTTCTTAATTAATAGCTGTTGATTTTGAGCACTTTAGTAGTGACGACTTTATTAGTTGTGAGGTGTGCAATTAATAATGACCTAGTATTCACATTGAAAATTTGTCAGGGTGGCCTGAAGCGGAATAGGAAAGGGTGGCGACAAGGCAGGGAAGGGGCTGGGTGGGTGGTGTTGGAATGGGAGTGGGATGCACGAATCTGTTGTTGAGACAAGTACGGTTATTTTTTCTCCATTTTATTTTTCAAGTTTTTACTTTTCCTTTCAAGCGTATTTTTTAATGTCAAAATCAAAAGTTGATCAAGAAAATGTATATTTTTGTTCATTAAAATGTACTTTTGTTACGTACTTTGACTCAAATTATTGTTTGGGTAAGTTTTTATCTTGCAATCAGTTTAGATAAATATTAATATTATGTCCCATCTAGAGTCTATAAATAGGTCTCTTTCGTTTAGAGTTATGTTTGGTTAAAAAGGATAGAGAAAGTGCATCTTCTAATTTTGAGAGAAGTGAGAAGAGATATGGTAAATATCTAAGGTGTAAGAAGTTTTGGATATGGTTTGATGAGTATATAATTTTGAAGAAGCTAGTGAATTTATCTTCACTCTTCCGTGATTGTAAGCAACTTTGTCGAACTAAATAAATATTTGTTTTCTCTTTATTTATGTTTGAGTTTATTTTACACCGCACTTTTGTGTACAGGGAGTATGATGAATTAGAGATTTTTTTTTATTTTTCTTTATTTTTAATATAAAAAATAGGGTGTATTTCCCAGCAAATTTGATGGTACAAAATGCAAGACTTCCAAATACACGGTATAATTTCTCAATAAAAGCAAAAATAGTGTAGAAAAGGGTAAATAATCCAAATTTTTTTATTAACGGTAAACTTTATATATATATATATATATATATATATTATGTCAAAACTAAGTGATAACTGAAAAATATATATATGTGTGTAGATTGTATATTAAATATAATTTGATAGTATAAAAAAGTATAACTTCAAAATACATGATATAAAAAAAGGTAAATAATCATTTTTCTAAAACAGCCAAATTAATCATTTCAGACTATTTGAATACATCCCAAAAATTTTGCTTCAAATGTGTTATTTTGAGTGGGAAAAACATAGGCTCTATTGGTAACATTAAAAATGGAATTATTTGAATGAAAACATTTGAACAGAAAAATTAGAATTTAGATATTCATAATTGGAATAAAATTTTTAAACAAAAACATTTTAATGCAAAAAATATTATAAAAAAATATTTTTAATGTTTTAAAAAATACGAATATTGTTTTATTTGTCACTAATGTATATTTTAGGAGGAACATATGTTACGTTTTTAAATTTGGGGATAAGTGTTATAAGACTAAAGTTCATTAGGAATTTTTATAATTAATCGTAAAAAATATATATTTTCGATGAGCTAAATTTAGGGTTCGTTTGACTTGTAGGTTTGAATATAAAGTTTTCATCTTGGTTTTTATATTTTTCTGAAAAATCAACAAAAATTATAATTAATTTTTGAAAAGTTAATAAAATTTAACATAAAAATTTCATTCCAAACTCGTACACCAAACGCAAACTTAGAGATAATGTGTTTTTGAATTTTGAACTAAATATTACTTTACCATTTTAATGGCACATTTCAAATGTTGATAAAGTTCATTTGGAAAACACGATTTTTTTTAACAACAAAGTAGGAAAAACACATTCATTGTATATTATATCCAAATGCAATGCAATTTGTGTTTCAATATGTTATATACACCATTCCAGCACAAATATACTTAAAAAGTAAATCAATTCAAAATAATATCTATCCGTTTTTTTTTCCTATTTACTTTTACTAATCATACTATATACTCTCTCACCCAACACATATCAAAATGACTATTTAAATATAAATAATCTAAATACATATTTCATTTGTAATACAATATATAAAAAAGATATTACATGTTGTATATTATAATCAAATACAACAAAAAAAAATAAAGGTGTGTTTCAAATGAACCACAAATATTTTTTCAAATGATTTATTTTTATATAATATTTTATATAGGAGAGTAACTACTTGTAGTTATTATTTTTAAGCCACTCATATTTAATCGCGGTTGAGATATTGAGAGTGCATAACAACGAAAATGGACCCTGACTCATGCGATTACTCCCTCTAAAATCTCATTCGACTACTCCTTCAGGGGCAAAAAGAAATCTATCTCCGTAGCTTCCGACAGGTAGCCATGGCGAGAGTTGAGGAAGGCATGGATCCATGGAGCCTGGTGGTTTGAGGACGGCCGGCGGAAGGAGGTTTTCTGGCCGGAGGGAACCGGCAGCCATGGAGCGCCCTGAATGAATAAGAAATGAATAGCAGAGGGAATCAATGATTCTTATTCAACCGAGTTGAAGCTAGAAACATGTCGATTACACACCGGAGGTTACCCTTTTCCCCGGACAACCCAGAGCTGAACATCAATTCTCCAATTCTCACCACCAAACATGTTTTAATCCGTCTTGAACGGCTTGAAGAGTTGGAGAACAGTTCTTTTGTTCTTCACTTGGGCCTCAAACCAGTCTGGGTGTAGGCATTATTGTTACACTTTCAATGCCAAGGTGTCACGCCTATCACATGCTCGACAAAGGGCCCCACTGAAGGCCTTGGCCTTTGACGTTGTTGAATTGAATTCCTTGATGACTCCTGGAGGTTTGGGTTTCTTTTTGAGGTGCTTGGGCAGTGTAGGATTTGTTAAGGAAGCTAATTTTTTGTTTGATCAAGTTCAAAGAAAGAGTCTTTGTGTTCCTAATGCCTATAGTTATACTTGTTTGTTGGAGGTTTTATTCAAGTCTAGTTCATTCGATTTGGTTGAGGTGAGGTTAAAGGAAATGATGGATTTTGGGTGGGAGATGGATAAATGCACTTTGACACCATTGTTAATGGCTTATTGCAATGTGGGTAAGTTTGACAAGGCTTTGGATATTTTAACGAAATGTGTGCGAAGAAATGTTTGGTGCCCATGTTTTTTCTGTCCTTATAGTATCTTTTAGTAATTGGGGTAAGGCGTTTGTTGGCATGATGGAAGATCACAATCTAGGGTTTAATGAGAAGACTTTTCGTGTTTTGATTCACGGTTTTGTGAAAGAGTCGAGAGTGGATAGGGCCCTCCAGTTGTTTTAGCAAAATGCGAAAGTCGGGTTTTGGTGTTGATGTTTCCCTTTATGATGTGCTAATTGGAGGGCTTTGTAAGAACACTGAACTTGACAAAGCTTTGTGCTTGTATTCAGAAATGAAGCAATTGGAAATTCATCCCGATGGTGGAATCCTTACGTAGAACATTTCACGTTGCTCTGATGGAGGGCGCGTGATTTTATTGCTTGAAGAAATGCTAGATGATATGAGTGAAGAAAATGTTATTTTGCTTAACAATTCTGTGCTGAAATGTCTTGTCAATATAGTTGTTAAAGCTCATTTTCTGCTCCAAGCGATGATGGGCAGTGAATCTGATGCTGCTTTTGAGGTAAATTATCGCCTCAATAGAAATGTCAGCCACGCTATGTCTTGTCTTAGAATTGTTATTGATGGTCTTCTAAAGACGGATAAGTTGGACATGGCCTTATGCCTCTTCAAAGATATGATCCATTTAGGTTGCAAACCAGATGTTTTAATCTATAACAACTTGATTGATGGACTATGTCAAATAGATTGGAGGAAAGTTACCAGCTCCTAAGAGATATGGAGAATTCATGATTTGAACCCACATAATTTACTCATAATTCTTTATATGGGTGTCTGTGTAGAAGAGAAGATGTTGCAGGAGCCTCTCACCTAGTGAAAAGGATGCGTATGCATGGACCTAAACCATGGATAAAATATTCATCCTTACTTGTGAAAGAGCTATGCAAACATGGGAAGGTAGTTGAAGCTTGTAAATTTCTTGACGACATGCGTCAAGAAGGTTTTCTCCCTTATATAGTTTCCTATTCTGCTGCTTTGGATGGCTTGGTAAAGACTCAAGATGTAGATAGGGCTTTGCATATGTTCAGAGAAATTTGTTCCTGAGGTTGTTGTCCCCATGTAGTTGCCTACAACTGTAAGAAAAATGGGTTATTTACACGGCGGAATTTAAAAAAAAAATTCTTAAGATCGTATTAACTCATGTTGTCATATACAATAAATTATTCTAACTCCAATTTAAATTTAAAAAAAAATCATGATAACTTTATTTAAATTAAATAATTATGTATATTATCCAAATAAAATCAATAAGGAGAAAATCTTTTCATTCCCTTATTCTTAGACAAAAAACATCTACACAAGGTAGACCAGGATAAGATTTTGTTTCAATTTCAAATACAAATAGGATAATTAAAATATTTAATTTTCAATATTTATTTAAATAAGATTATCTAGATATTTAAATTAATTATCCAAATAATTAATTTATCCATATCTCTTAATTTAAATTAATATCATATTTATCATAAAAGATAAATATAATTAATTCAAATTTTAAATCTTATCTTCAAATAAATATTTGTCCAATAAATTAAATAAAACAAAATTCTCATTCTACCCCTAGTAGAAAAAACGCCTATACTTTGTAGGAGGTGTTCCGAATTTTTCTCTTCACTAAGTCTAAGAATTAAAGCCATGATGAATATCTCAATTGATTACCATCCATTAAGAAATTATATTGAGCTAGTAAATAGACCAATTGGACATATATAATATGATATCCAATAATCTATGTAATTAATTATTCTATTCCAAATTAATTAATTACACAATTATGAGTTTCAAAGTCACACTTCTATAAACCTGAAAACTACGCTCCCAATTATATATTGTATTATTTAAGCCAATGTGTAGCCGCAGTCTAATAACCTTGTCATATATGTAATACACTTATATGATATCCATGATCAACTTAAAGTCATAATCCGTTCAACCTTTTGATCACTCTATCTTAAAATCCATTATGCATCCAATAGGAAAATGAATATTCACCCAAAGTGAATAATTAGTCATTTGCCTAGCAACAACCCGAAGCCTCATTCATTTTCACATCCTGTATACTACCATTAAGAGGATAACCGTGACACTTTATGGGAACAATGATTCCATATCTATGAGCGAAGCTCATAACGAATATAAGTCATGTACGCAATAAACTAGTTTAATAGCTTACTACTCCCGAGACGCTTTTGCCTTTGGAACATTAAAGTACACAAATCATAAACTTGAAGTCATTTACTTACTCATAATTAAGGTTATTACATAATGAACATCAACAGTGAATTAATCTAATCAAGCGGATTTATAGATTAATTACACTTTGGTCCAGTCGAATATATCACCACCACTATGCAATATATCTATATCTCTACTTGGGTGTTGACTCGCTCCAGATAGTCAAGACAAACCATCTCCCCAATTGGCTTCAGACAACATAATAGTTTTCATATGAGTTAGATGCTCACTCTAACCACCATAGATTAGAAACTATAAATTTAGATTGCTTATTTTATAACGTTGTCTTCTCGCATATAAAAATCTATTGCATGCAACATTATAACAGTTTAAACACCAAGTCGTCAATGAGCCACATTTGCTTACATTTATTTTAACATGTAAATCTAGATGAGAACAATATAATAAAAATGTAATAAAAAACCTTAAATATACTATTAATCGGTTCAAAATAAATGAAATACAACTAAAATATCTTTTAGGCATTCCCAACTATAACATTTTGATAAATGGGCTTTGTAAGGCCCAAAGAATGTTAGAAGCCTAGGACGCTGCGACGAGATATTGGTGAAGGGGCTTGTTACGACAGTTGTTACCTGCAATTTATTGATAGATAGAGGGTGCGAAATTAACGAAATTGGTCGAGCCATGGAAAACCTCTCCAGAATGCTTGAGGAAGAGAGAGAGCCTAATGTAGTCACTCACACAACATTAATAGATTGGGTTATGTGTCGCTCAGAGGTCCGATGACACTCTTATGCTTTTGGATGGCATGAGAAGAAAAGGATGTGTTCCAAACCGTATCACTTTTCATTTCTCTTCGCGAGATGAAAGAAATGGAGATGAAACCTGACTATTGTGTCTATGTAGCATTATAGTAAGTGCGTTTCTATCTGTATCAGACTTAACTACGGCATATGAGATCTTGCAAGAGATGGTTGATACAGGAAGTATTCAAGACCATCTAGATGATATATCCTCCTCTAAGTGTTTAAGCTTTGATTGTTAAGGGAAGCTTTCTGACAACTAATTTTTCAGACTCTGGAGATGAATAATGAGTGTAGTCTAGTAGTATTATCTGCCCGAGAAGAATGATCTAGAGTTGGGTTTGTCCTTCGTGTGGCACACCCCCATCGCCGAATTTTTTAGATAGGGACGGACTTGGATGAATGAATTAAGAGTAGAAGCGTGTGATCGGGGTTGAGAAAATCTTGTTTCCCTATTCAAATGGTATAATTGGTCCCAGATGGTGGCTATAATTGATTCATATTCCTTAGGCAGGCATGATCTCTAGTTCAACCTTGTTATTTCTAGTATCTCCTGATTAGTTGTTTTCTACTGGAAACTTCACAAAATTTTACTTTCGTTCTGTTACGCCATGAAATTTAAGAATCTTCATGTATCAAACCAGATGGAACTCGTTGATAATTGAGTGAATTTATTGTTGTACCTATCAATGTAACTCTGAGATGCAATCTAACATTGACATTACTTTGACGAAGGATGATAAAATTTCTCCACAAATTCTTTTCTATTTTCTTGTTCTTCTTTCTGATTGCATTTCCCCCGAAATGTATGCATGAAATGTGTAAAAGAGATTCTCATAGATAAAAGATATGCGAAAGAACTTTTTTCTTCATTGTCCTCTTTTGGTCCTTACAAAATGGAGGCCTTGCAAAAGTTTGAAATACAGTAAATATCTTAATTCCTTGCTTTTTTTTTTTTTTTTTTTTTTCTTGGTTAACAAAAAGAGAAACAAAAAGAAGAAAAACATGCTATTTTTCCTTCATTCCTCCAGGCTTTAGTTATGCATCTTAATCTTCTACTTTGTCTCCTTTTGAGCTAACAGCAATTAGCTCAACATAAAGCGCTCTATACGTGGCCAGAGTTTTTATCAACTTTACCACCAATAACAGCCTCAACAGGTATGTACTTTCCCCAGAACCAGTGCGCTTTCCACACTCTGTTTATCTCTTCAATCGGGACGTTCTTTGTTTCAGGCACGAAGAAGGCAACAAAGATGGTCATAATCGTCACAAACCCGGCAAAGAAGAAGAAGAGACCGAACTTCAAATGGCAAAGCAAGGCAAGAAAGCCCTGAGCAATGATGAAGGTAAAGAACATGTTGACTGAGACATTGATGGCCTGCCCGGCTGATCGGATCTCCAAGGGGCATATCTCACTTGGTACCAACCAACCCAATGGCCCATGACCAGGCAAATGCTGCCACGTAGGCGCAGATGAAGAACAACACAAGGTTGGCTTCAGCTTGTCAGTGTTCCTAATCCGTTGACGCCAAACTTCAAGCCAATCATCACTCCGACAGCGATCTGTATAGAAACCAACATGGAATCATACATGTGTTTGGAATTGACGTTGCACTAATATGATACTCGTTGAAGTGGTATTTTTGAAACAGAATGTAGATACAAAACCCGTGAAGTAGAACTCAAAATGATAATAAAAGTACTGGTTTTAGAAGAAATATGTTTGAGATTACCTGACAAATGATCATTTGGACACCACCTTCAAGGAATAAAATCCTCCTACCGAACTTGTCGACAGTGGCGATGAGACCACGGTGGCGACGACATTGACAACGCCGGTAATAACAGCAGACATGAGGAAGCTTCATCCCCGAATCCCAAAGTCAAGAAAAGGACGGGAGCGTAGAACATGATAACGTTAATGCCAGTGAACTGTTGGAAGAGAGGGATAAAGAGAGCAAATCACAAGCTGAGGCCTGTATCTGCGTTGAAGGATGTTAGTCCATGGATGGTCCACTTGCTTTGCAGCCTCGCTTGCTTCTAGAAGGTCCTGGAACTCCTCCTCAACGTTGT
>CM046368.1:2190061-2354867 GCA_025413025.1 Ficus hispida | reverse complement strand
AAATAGTTCGACATTAAAAAATGGTCATAATGGTTGTGACCGGGTGGTCATAATGGAAATGACCACCGCTAAAAAATAGTGAAAATAGTTCGACTTAAAACAATTTTAATTATATAAAACAAAAGCGTGGTCATAATGGTTGTGACCGGGTGGTCATAATGGATATGACCATAGCTAAATAACTAATAGTTAAAAAAGTTCTTTTAAAATAAAACAAACGAAAAATTTTAATGCTTTAAAAATAAAAATTAAAAGAACTGGTCATTACGGTTATGACAAGGCGGTCATAATGGTTATGACCATTGATAAAAAATAGTAAAAAATGTAAAATTCGAAAAAAAAAGCCAGGTTATGGTCATAACGGTTATGACCGGGTGGTCATAATGGTTATGACCTTTACTTAAAAAGGTCAAAAAATTCTAATTTAAAAAAAAAAGAAACTTTCGATGGAAGTTTCTCTCTGTACATGGAAGTTTATCTCTGTAAATGGAAGTTTCTCTCTGTAAATGGAAGTTTCTCTCTTTACATGGAAGTTTATCTATATTATATGAAGCTTCGGGTTTCAAAATGGGTGGTGGGGGGCTAGGCGGAAATAAGTTTTCAGTTTTCTCTCTCTAGATTTCAGTTTTCTCTCTCTAAACCACTGTACATGGTGGTTTTAAAAAAAAAAACTTTTTCGGCCATGCGAGGGAGAGAGAAAATTTCGTGGGTAGGAGATGAGGGTAATCCTGTACTTTGATATACATTAAATGCTACTGGGCCCCACGGTAAGTGCTGAAATTGAATAGAACAAAAAGTGCTGCTGTTTTTAATATTATTTTTTTCAGAGGTGCTAAAAGTGAAATTAACCCTTAATATTTAAATAAATAAGAAATTAAAATATTATGATAATTACATGATAAAAATCAAAATAACAAGAAGTAAGAATCAAATATTAAATTTAACATTGACTATACCTTATAATAAACGTGTTACAAGATTTAACATATAGCAAATTTGATGCCAAAAATTGCACTTCATTGAATAATACTTTCAAATGTCAAAATTTACCTTTAACAGCACAGCCTTTTAACATTACCTTAGAGATGTTATTAGCTATTGAACAACAAGTTCAACGGATTTGCAAATTTAAGGCCTAATTTTTAAACATTAAAAATTCAGGAATTGCCCAATAGTTGTCAAGGTGCACTGTAGTCTGCTCAGCCAGTCTCTAATTTCTATGATGTTAAATGGGTTTCACCTTTCACGAAGACCAAACTCACATCCAATCACAACTACAGAATTTTGGCTGGGTTGGTCTAATTCTACACCATATCTGGTTGAAACATTGCTGCAAGCGGAAAAAGCGTAGCCCTGTAGCATCGTAATTTCTTTTTCATTTTAACAGTCCTGACTGCTCCCGAACATTGTCGGGACAAATTCTTCTTTTTTTTTTTTTTTTTTTTTTTTTTGGTAATTAGCACTTTCGCTTCAAACTTATTTAAACACTAAATTCAATATAACACTGTCAAAAAATTTTTTGAAAAGTGAGCTTAAAATGAGGGCTAAATGGGAGCTATTCTTGTTGGTTCAAAAAACACTGGTTCTTTTTAAAAAGGAGACAGTTATTAGCATCTAAATGTATTTGTCCATTACTTATATGCTGATGATATATAAATATATACACACACATAAATATAACGCTGAATTTGCAAATCTTCATTTCTTGTATATTTTTACTGGAGATAACCACATTCCCCCCACTAATTTGATCTAACTTTCTTTTTACAATTGATTTCAAAAATCTAATCTGCTTATTTTATAACCAAGAAATCCTCCATTTTTTATTTAACAAGAATGCATTATTTACTCCCCTTTCCACTGAGTTGCTTCTGTGATTAACCAAAGCCGACTTCTAATAACCTTGTCACACAACTTTTCCAAGCTACTCTTTGTAAATTTTCCAAATCCAAAAACAAACATAGCTGAAATTTTGCTCATGTTCACGAAATTAATAAGCCTTCTCCACTTGCAGCTGAGGGCTAAAAAACACAGTTAATCAAGTAATTTTGAGTTTTCGGTTTCCAAGGACATCTTGATTTAAGGTTTAGAATCATGGGATCTTGGATTACTATTTTGACTAAACAAAGTGGAGAATTAATCCCAAAAAAAAAATATATATATATATATATATATATATCTTTCAGTGGATAAGCATTTTAAAACATCACAACGATCTGATATTTGGGATTTGAGAATTATAACACTAAAGGACCATTGACTCACTGTGCACTAGGAGATAATTGCTTCAGTTTTGCTTGCAAAAGTGCCCCGGCTTCATCCGCTATGCTTTTCTTCTTAGAAGCAACCTGCATTTCAGATTTTATAAATTCTTAACCAGAATGGATCGCTACAGAAACACTGGGAACGACATATTGATGCCAATAAAACATAAAATCCAAAGTCCAAAACAGTTCAAAGAGTAATTTTGGGGGAGAAAATCCATGCTCCTTAGGCCAAAACTAGAACATTTTCTCCTTGCCTAAACGTAAAACAATATTGCATTCTCTTACCCTCACAAGGATGGATAATACAAAAAACGAACAAACATCCGAAATTGAAAAGAAAATGGTGAGAAAACATTCCCAACCAAAATCTACTTATTCAAGATAAACAGTGAATCCCTCAGGCTCCCCATAAACAGTTAATCTGCTCAGTCCGTTAACAACGTTCTTTATTATTTCATTTGAAACACTGTAAAAACAATGAACATAGGTCATGGAGCAGGGCATATCTTACAAGTCCATTTAACTAAGTTGTCAGTGAGTTTCCATAGCCATCAAACAAGCAAGGGATTAGAATAAAACATCAAAGCAAAAACTATGCATGACAAAAGTACGTCTATACTGGCAACAACCAGAATATGCACGATGGTACTTATACTAAGAAATTCAGTTATTAACTTTAACATATAAATCTGACTCACAAATTTTGTTTGATATCTGGACAAGGCAATAGTGCTATTCTAACGCAATTTTGTTTGACATCTGGACAAGGCAATAGTGCTATTCTAACGCCACACACTTACAACCAAACTTGGGGCACCTGTTTGCTTCGCTTTTGCTAATGGTTTAGGTAGGAGAAAATTAAAAGTGAAAGCTACGGCTTTCCAATAAGCGTTTGAAATTAAAACCACATTTTTGAAAGAGCTAAATGACACAAAAATGATATCACATTCTCTAATAAGCAAATTAAAATAATAGAAGTTTAAGGCTTTGAGCAGAAGCACTTCTAGTAGGTCATCCAAATAACCTCGGAAGCACCTTTTGGATTTAGAAAGCCAAAAACAACTTCAAGGAAGCAGTGCCAGACATGTCATTAGATTTATAAGGCTCACAAAGGCTTGAAAGAAAAAAAAATAACGAAAAAAAGAGAGAGAGGCATTTCTAATAGATCATTAAAATCTTCATTTCATCAAAACCTTTCACACCTTCAGCTAATAAGAACTTGTTCAAGAGAGGAAGAGTAGTAACTAGCTGGGTTCTCAAAATATAAATTTTCATTACCAAGATTAATGGTATACGTAAGCCCACAATAAACAGAACACCAAATCCTAACGGCTACTTATGAACTTAATGAGCCTTTGATATGGCTTATAATAAAAGCTTTGACCACTACTAAGCCCTTTGGGTTGGCATTAAAAACAGAGGGTAAACCCAGGAAATATTTTAATCAAAACAAATGAAGACAAGAAAATCCAAGCGATATCTAGAAACCCTTTTCATAAAGATGAAATGATTCCGAGTAGTTTGGCATACAGTCTTTTAATGGAAACCGGAGGCTGAAATATACGTCATGGTCAACCACAAATTGTACTGAACTAAACAAGGAAAGGTTTCAAACATAGACTTCTTGTTTCACGGAGTGGAAGCACTTGTAAAGTACCAAAAAAGACAGACAGACAAAAGTAATATCTTTCCAAAAAATTTGTGTCGGAAAATTAAAAAAAAAAAATTCTAACTTGAGGCAAATTATGATGGACCATTTAAAAAAAAAATAGCAAACAATAGACTCGGCAATGGAAGGCCTGAAAATTATTGGAATGCACATAATGGAATAAATGTCGCCTTACTGTATCATCAAGGTCACGGAAATAAGGGAGTACAATCTAAAAACAAAAAGAAGTTTCATCCCCAAAACTTTTGAACAAAATCGGGTCATTCTTCCTCTATATATGTACAACAACAATGCCTAAATATCAAGTTATCAAACACCATCGTTGGCCTAAGCACATATTCATTTTCAACTCCTTAGGCATTGTATATTATAGTGTTCATCGTAATGGCCTCACAGGGTACTATACTATAAATATAATTGCACCACAAATATCAATGTTTTTGTTTGATAACTTGATATTAAGCCTTGTTGTATATATATATAGAGAAAGAATTAGCCAACTTTGTTCCAAAGTTTCAGGTTCGAAGCTTCTATAAGTTTGTAGAGATTGTAACCCCGCATTTCCGTAACCTTAATTAATTATGCACCTAGGACACAATTATTTTGTAATTACCTTTATTTTAGTAATAAATACTCTATGATAATTTGAAAGGAGAAACTTATTCCGTAGTGGTGCGAAAATTTTATTATGCTAGACATTCGCAATGAAGGAAGAGAACACTAATTTAAACACTAAAATTATTAGTCTACAATTACCTCTCTAAAATCACTTGAGATGGCGAGCCATGATTTGACAAAAGGTAGGCATAATCATGAATTATTGACTAGTCAAGGATTATTGGTTTTCTTCAAGATATCTAATGGTGCATATTAAATGCACGAAACTTATGAAGAATTGATGGCACAATGTGTAGGGACAAAATATATCAGTGGCTAGGATTGAGAAGACTTGGTGGGATTTGTACTCATTCCAATAAGAAATAAATGGTCAAGATTAGTGTAATGCCCAATCTAAGGGTAGGTTTTAAAGAACTACATTGTATTTTATCTAATTTGAAAAAAAATATATAAAATATAAAATATAAAAACCAGATATCTCATCACCCTTTTTCCCCTTGATTCTTTCTATTTCTTCCTTCCCTATTTCCCCATTCAGCCACTCTTTCTCTGTATCCTTTCTTCTCTTATCTTCCCCGACGTCTCTCTCTCCTCTTTCTTTCTCTCCTTTCTTGTTTTCCTCTCTTCATTTCCTTGTTTAAGCCAAGAAACTCTTGTCACCTTATCTCTTGATATCTCTCAGATTTCTTCTTTGAATCCAACATGCAAACAACAAAACTTAACCTCCATTCTAAGCTTCATAACATAGTATAGAAAAAGCCACATGCAGTCATGCAAGCAAAGATTCAGAAGGGCATTTTAAGCTCAATATTCAAGATGAGAAGTCTTCAAGCTAGAGATAGAATCGATAGTTAGTTTCCCTAAAGAGGAGGGAGAGGAGAGATGGAGGAATGACCTCCCTCTGAATCCCCAAAAACTACTCCTTCAAATGATGGAAGGATCCACCAAATCCATCTCATTCAAATTCAGGAAGACTATTTTACTCTGTAAAAATTATCCATCCTTTCAACTCTCCTCATTCCTACCAAAGAACATGAAGGATTGTTACAATCCTTTCCATATTTTACATCAACTATCCCTCCAACCCTTTCGATCCTTCCTACTCTCCTTCCCTCCAACCAAATGGAGCCTTAAAAGAAGTTCCGTCCCGAAAACTCCATAACTAAGCAGGATAATTCTTGTTTTACACATACAACAAAACCTAATATCCAATTTTCAAACATAATTATAGACATGAGCACATCATCAATTTCAACCCCTTTGGCTTAGTACATTGAAGTGTTCATCCTAATGGCCTCATATCGTATTATATCATAAAAATAAATGCAACATAAGTGAACCATTAATCAAGGTTCACAAACAAGGCGTTACAATTTTATAAACATAAAAAAGTTTCCTCCGTGAAACTTTATAGGAAGTTAGTCAACTAAAACCATGGTCATGACAGAGTTGTTGCCTAAGTGTTTAATATTTATTTTTTTGATTTTCCTTTTTCATGCCGGTTCTTCTCTTGTTATTTGAGTGGAAAACACTCGACTGTAGAGCTCTAGCGACGACATTTCGCTTTGTTTGGCTTCAAGACGAAATTTGGATCTTCAATCCATCAGGAGAATACAGCTTCAGACGTTTGAAAAACATACCTCGAAAAGTTGATCAAAATTGGATTTCAGCAAGTTGATCTTCCGCTCGCAATAATCCTTTCCTTCAACCATTGTTTTCTGACATAAACATACAACACAAATCAACAAAACAAAAAACCAAACAAACAAATTGATTTCGTCAAGGATTCGAAGTAAATTCAATTTGTTTTACATCTTGATTTTTGCTGTATTTTCATCCAGGAAACTACTTTCCTGGTCGGTGATCCAAACAAAGAAAATCACAAGAACAGCAACAAATCAAAAGATCATCAAAAGACGCTTTACTGATTAGGTTTGTCTCGCAACACAATTCAGAATCCACAATTGCAACAGAAAAAGCGCTAATACAACTCGGAAGCAGAATTTTCCGAGAAAATCAAGAGAGAGAAGGAAAATTGAAAAGGAAGAAGGAAGGGAGACCTCGATGAAGTAGCCGGTGCCGACGTCTACTAGAACGTGGTCGGCGTCGTCGAGGGTGCCGGAGACGTAGAGAGAGGCGGTGAGGGGGACGAGCATGGGCTTGCCAGCGGGGCGGAGGGAGAGGTCGTGGAGGGCGGCGGAGGCGAGGTCGAGGCGGGAGGTGGCGGTGCGGATGTTGTTGAGGCTGTCTTGGAGGAGATTCACCTCCAGATCCGTCTGCTCCTTCACTGCCTTTAGCTGCTCCACGCTCAGCTTCTCCAGACCCACGCTTCCGCTTCCGCTGCTTCCTCCTTTAGACGACGCCATTTTTACTCTTCTTCAGCTGCTACTGACCTGATGTGAAATCTCTCTCTCTTCCTTCCTTTCTTTCTTTCTTTCCTTTCTTTCAAGATTGTTTTGTCACTTTAACCCCTGAATATTTCATGATTTGGCACTTCTAGCACTGAATTTTTAATCTTTGACAATTTACCCCATATTTGTTTTGTATGGTTAAACTTCAAAATTCAAATTCATTTGGGCCAATTCAGAATGAAATCTCATTTTGAAAATATATATGTTAATGAAGATTTGGAGTTAAAAAACCCATTTTGAAAATGGAAATTCGGCTAATTTTAGAAATTACCATCTAATTTTAACCATTTCACACATGTTTTATACGGTAACATTTTTGTATTAGAAAATTTTTGTCTCTTATATTTGAAATTATGAAATATGATATTCAGCACTGACTAACGTGACCTTTTCTACTAAATTTTTAACTTAAACTTTTAATTTTGATAATTTATCTTAGATGACACATGTAAATTGAAATACGTAAATTTTTTTCTTCATTACTTTTAAATGTTAGATCATATTTGATTAACATGATATTTTTTATTAAATTTTTAATTGAAACTCTTATTTTTAACAATTTAATCTCGGATGACACATGTATGACACATGCAGGTTAAATCAAATAATTTTTTTTTAATTACTCTTAAATACAAATATGTATGATTAACATAATATTTTTTTTGTTAAATTCAAAAACGCCATATTACATATTTTTAAAGAATTTAGAAACATATTATTGGCAAATAAAAATGAGGACCATATAATAATTTATAAAAATTATGAAAAGTGCCTATAAGAAGCAGGTGACGACTGACCTGCACGGCTTTTTTTTTTTTTTTTTTTTTTTGGTCCTTTTGCAGACGACTTTACACATTAAGATACGTGCCTTTTTGTTTTGAAATTTGTAATTTTTATCCAAATTCCAGACGAATACACGCGGTAAAGTTAGAGGAATCCCTCTGCGTGTTCATATATGACGTGGAAAGAAACTTCAAATTCATCTGATGTAAAGAGACACAAAAGTAGAGAGTAAAAAGGTTGGAAAAAAAATAGTTAGAAAAGGAGCATGGGGACAGAGAAACGAAAGAGAAAGAAAGGAAGAAAATATTGTAAGTGAAAATAAGTTAGATTTTTCCTTTAATCTGTATATGTTGAATTAGTTATTTTCTTCAATATCTTAATGAAAAAATATTAAAAACATCAATTATAATCTTAATTTTTGAACACTAATCTATATTGATAACTATTTAAAATATTATCATATCAATTAATTGTATCTATCAATGAATGATATGTCTTAAAAAATTAGAATTAGAGTTTAT
This sequence comes from Ficus hispida, assembly GCA_025413025.1. NCBI lineage: Eukaryota > Viridiplantae > Streptophyta > Magnoliopsida > Rosales > Moraceae > Ficus > Ficus hispida. Next base: position 2,346,598 of record CM046368.1, on the reverse strand, counting down.
GTCCATCGTTTTACTTATAAATTGTGCCTCAAATATGTAACATTCTTTTTTCCCCATTTCTGACCTTTTGAAGATTTCAGCAAGATCGGATAAAATGCTTTGTGCCCGTTTTCCCTGGGAAAAAAAAAACAAAGAAAACAAAAAACAAAAAGGTAATAATTATATCCAGTCTCAAATAAAAAGTATAAATAGTTAAAATATTTGATGAAATCTCTTCCGGCTGAAATATAGATGATGGATAGAATCTATTTTACCGGTTTATTTTATATATATATATATATATATATATATATATACATATATTTTTTTTTTATGAGAATTACCTTTACCATAATTCATATACAACAACTTCTTTAGTTCAGCAATAATCTCATTTCATACATTCCCTTTCTAAAAATATTTTCCACATTGTTGTAGGGCAAGTTATATTTTCCTAATTTTTCTTCAAATTTATTAATTATTTAGGAAAATATAACTTGCCATACAGTAATGTAGAAAAAATTTTTTAGAAAGGAAATATATAAAGAGTGATTATTGTTGAACTGAAAAAGTTGTTTTATATGAATTAAAGTAAAGGTAATTCTGATTAATATATATATATATATATATATATATAACAAGTCGACATAATAGATTCTATCCATTATCTATATTTGAGCAAGAAGAGATATTCATCAAATATTTTAACTATTTATACTTTTATTTGAGATTAGATATAATTATTACCTTTTGGTTTTTTTTTTTTTTTTCCCAGACAAAACGGGCATAGAGCATTTTATCCGATCTTGCTGAAATCTTCAAAAGGTCAGAAATGGGGGAAAAAGAATGTTATATATGTGAGGCACGGTGTTAAGATATTGAAGGAAATAACTAATTGAACATATATGGATTAGGGAAAAAATTTAACTCATTTTTCACTTACAGTATTTTCCTCTATTTCTCTTTTTCTTTTCCATGCTCTTTTCTCACCTTTTTTCATACTTTTTTACTCTCTATTTTATGTCTCTTTACATCTTATGAGTTTGAAGTTTCTTCCACATCATATGTGAACGCGTAGAGGACTCCTCTAACTTTGCTTCGTGTATTCGTTTGGAATTTGGAAAAAAATTATAAATTTCAAAACAAAAGGCACGTTTCTTAATGTATAAAGTCGTCCGCCAAAAAAAAAAAAAAAAAGCAAGCATTCATGTCAATCGTTACTTGCCTGCTACCGGCACTTTTTATATACTTATAGATAAATAAAATATAAATTAATTTTCTTAATTTTTTTCAGTAATGGCAAGAAGAATTACTGCTATAAAAGATATATCTACAAGTACGGAAGGATGGACAGCCAAAACGACAGTATTTGATAAGAAATTACAAGAATAACACGTTTTAGCTCCAAAACATATCAAAAATTAATTTTGATAGACATAATCGTATGTGAAATATATTTTTTATTTTTTCAACATTTTATTTTCTAAAAACATATTATACTAATCTACTAAAGAGAAGGGGAATTTACTATTTTTTATACGGTACTCAACAGTGATTTTTTTTCTTTTTTTCCCCCTTCTCCATTGCTTTAGCTACAATTGTGTGCAGTAATGCAAAGTGTTTCCCGCTATAGTGATGTACAGTATTATTCTGAGAGGGTATACAGTAAGTTGATGGTTTTGCCCCTCTCCCATGTGCTGACTTTGACGTTTGTACAGTGGATGGACACTTTTGTCCTCACTGTGTGGACATTTTTGCCCCCCAATTTTTGGCTGCTAATTGGTTTCCCCATAGTAAATAGATGATTTTGCCCTTTTAATATTGTGAAGACGATTTCACCCTTGGTTGTTTGCCTATCAGTTCCTGTTTCTACAGTGGATTGATGATTTCGCCCTCCAAACCCTAATTTCCCTTTTCCCTTCTTCCTTCTACTGCCCATTATGCCTCTCTATTTCCTCTCTCTATTTTTTCTTTTCTGACTTTCTCTCTCTCTACGGCTATGTCTCTCTCTCTTCTTCTTCTTCGAATTTTGGGCTCCAAACCTTAGATTTTGGTTTTTTTTTTTTTTTCACTCTCGGCCGCTCATTGTCTTTTTTTTTGCTTTCGGTTTGTACTGTTGCGGATATTTTTCCCATCGGTGTGTTTGTTCTCTTCGAATCCGGAAGTATGGTTTTTGTTCATTGTTTTTGGATTTTTTTTTTTTAACGATTGTTGATGTTCTTGGATTTCTCTGTTGAAGGTTTGGATGTGGTTTTGTATTAAAATTTTTATTTTATTTTTATTTTTTCCCTTTTTATTACTGTTTTTGACTCCCTTTTTTTTTTCCTTTCCTTTCTTTTGTTACTTTTTTAACTTACTAATGATTTTTCTACTGGGTTTTCTTTATTTCATTTTTTCCAAACGTTAAGTTTGCATTTTTGATTTTTTTTTCCCTTCCTTCTTTCTGAACCCTATTTTTTGATTGTTGGGTTTTTTTTTTGGGAAGCGTTTTTGTGTTGGAAACTTACTAATGATTTTTTTTACTGGGTTTTCTTTATTTCATTTTTTCGGAATGGTAAGTTGTGATTTTCGATTTTTTCCCTTCCCGATCTCCGAACCCTATTTTTGATTTTTAGGTGTTTTTTTTTTTGGAAACTTTTTTGTGTTGGAAGTGTAGATTTTAATCTTTATTGTGTTGTTTTCCACTTCATGTTGTTTCTGTTAGGTTTTTGTTTTTTGTTTTTTGTTTTTTTGCTCAGATTTTGGGTTTTTTGGTTTTGAAACCCTATTTTTATTGTGGGGATTTTTTTCCTTTTTTTTTCATTACATTTTTTGTGGTGGAAGTGTAGATTTTTGCTCAAATTATGGGTTTTTTAGTCTTGGAATACTAATTTTTTTATTGTTGGGTTTTTTTTTTGGTACATTTTTTTAGTGGAAGTGTAGGTTTTATTATTTAGTGTGTTGTTTTTCAGTTCATTGTTGTTTTACTTGGTTTTTTTTTTTACCCCTCAAATTTAGGTTTCGTCCTGTACTATCCATATTCTTCTTCCTTTTTTTATCACGAGTATTTTTTGAGCTGTTTTTCAAATTTTGGAAATAAATACAGAGTAAAAAACCTAAACAAAAGATAGGGTATGTTGATTTTTTTGCCCCTTATGTATTTCGATATTGTTTTTCCCTTTTTTTATTTGATTTTCTCTAATTGGTTTTTGTAAATTGGATTAACAATGGTGAGAAAATGGACGAATTCAAATATGAAGAGGAACATTGAGAATTTTTTCTTTGCTGATTCATAAATTTGTAATTTTCAGCTTTTTTCTCCCCGGGTAATATTATTGATATTATAAATTACATGATTATGTTATATGTGATAAGTTTATTGTTTTACATTGTATTTTTTCCCCCTTCTACTGTTATTATTTCTGTGTTCTGTTGGTGTAAATATTTTTAACAAAAAGTTATGGATTACAATTTTTGTATGCTATGATGATCTCTATTTAACTATATAATAATGCATATATCAGATTTATTGTTTGATTTGATATATTTTGCTGAATATGGTATTATTGATAGCATATATTGTATATACTATTTGACCATATTTATTATTCCTGCGATGTTTGGATTTATGTTAATTTTTTTTTGTCACAACATAATGGTACTGATTAGATTATGTTTTTATATTATTGTAATATTTTTAAATTTTTTTTTTAGTTTTCTCTCCTTTTTCTCTGTTCTCTCCGTTCCCATTTCCTTTCTGTATTTGGTGAAAACATTTGTAAGCCTTCCTTTTTTTTTTTTTTAGACACATTCCCAGATATTACACTTGGTAGCTATCAAAGATGATGTTGAATTATATTATGGTTATTGTTAATAAATATTATTATTGTGATATGTGCATACCATAAAATATTGAATAAAAAAATTTTTGTTGTTTTTTATAGTATATATGAATATGTATATTTATATAGTAAGTTATGTATTTAAATTAGTGTATATAATTAAGTATAATGCAGATTTCAATTTCTGTTTTTCCATTATTTTGCATTATTCTTATTATTCCTATTTTATTTTTTGTTTTGTGCTTTTTTTTTTCTATTACCCAGGGATTTTTTTTCATTATATTATTGTAATATTTAAATTTATTAGAAGAGTTCCTGTAATTAAATGCTTTTATAATTAGAAATTATTGTAATCTTAATTCTATAGTTTAAGTTCTTTTATTATATAATTGCATAGATTTTATTTGTGTTGATAATTTTTTTTCCTGTTTAATATTTAATGATTAATTAAGATAACTTAATTTATTCATTATTTGATTTAATAAATGCAAGTTTTTATTGAAGGGAAAAAATCCTTCAAAAAAGGGGGGTCCAAAAAACAAAACAGTAGTAGTTAACATTTTAGGGAATTAGGTTTTTTTATTAATGCGTATTAAATTTTTTATTTAGTATAAATTTTTATTTTGTTTAAGGACATATCTTGATCCAGAAACACCCCAGCTACAAGGCAAAAAGAAAATTAAAAAACAACTTACTTGCACCAAACATATTATTGAAGAAGTAGAATCAAGATATATTACTATTTAAATTTTAATTTTAATTTTTATATTTTTTATTTAACATAGATATTTATATATCATAAATTATTAGCTAATTAAATATATTATTATTTTAGTCCTCAGCATTAACCTCCTCTGTCACAACTTCAAATTGTATCTCCAAGTGATATATAAAAAAAATAAAAAGACCAGGTAATATTATTTTTCCTGTATAATGATATATCAAATTAACAAATTTATTTCAATTCATTTTATTAACCATAAACATTACTTTATTAATATATATAAATGTTTTTATTATAACTGATCAACGAAGAAAATGAAGAAAGTTAAACATGAATGACATCAGTTCATTCCAGAAAAAAAATTTCATACCTCAAAACTTTATACATGTATAAATATAAATACATATCCATACTAATATATATAATTTAGACAACTTAATGTAAATATGAATATATAAAAAAACAAACTAAATTCTCAAATTATTGTAATTATATTATATTTTTAAATTAATTATCTTTAAGTATATTATTTATTTTTATATTTTATCTTTAATTTTTTTCTCTCACTACTGTACAATGCACGGGTATTAGGCTCGTAATTAACTAAAATACAAGCAACCATAATGGAAGCTGATATTGAATAATTTCAACACACATTAAAAGCATCAAAATTTTATTGTGTCAAATGCCTATATACGTCCTATCAAGTCTGAATATCAAATTGTGGAGAATAAATGGTTTACTAATGGAGGTATGGTCGTCGAAGAAGCTGACACTGAAGATGTCAATTTTGTCCATTCTGCTGACCTCAAGGATTATGTGGACACACCTATAAATCTTGGTAAGTTTTTTTTTTTTTTTTTTTTTTTAATTAAACTTCTGTAAACTATATATTGTTTTTTCATATTTATTAATCTCTTTTTTCATATAATAGATAATCTTGGCGTAGCTTTTCACGTAAAATCGTCAAAACAAGTCAACACAAAATATGAAGCATCAGAAGTTCAAGTGATCTACCTGGTTGACCGAGAGTATGTATTAACTTCAATTGATATTATTATTATTTAGTAATTACTATTACTATTTTATATATTTTCAGATGTGGTCCTATATTAATAACGATGTGAAATCAATATGTCACAAATGAAAATGCAACTATATCAATGTTATTAAAACAAAAACAATTCTTCCCTCGCGATATAATTGTACAATATATATTATTCTTCATTTGTTAAATTTGAATTGCATTACTTATTGTTTGTTGACAAACATTTGTTCACATCTCAATAGCAACAAAATAATCGAGTACTTTTCTTAAAAATCCAAATATTATAGAAGCTGTTGAACTGCAATCTTGGTATGTATTTTATATCCACTAATTGAAATATAAATAAAGAATTTATTATATATATGCTTTCTATAATTTATAACAATAATTTGTAACATTATATGATTGCAGGGCTTCCAACAATGGAGATTATCTTACAAAATTAATTTCAGAATTTTTTCCCAAATTTCAGCTACAGCAAGCACAGCATTACCTACACTTGAAACGATAATAAAAATTAGTGACATACAAAATCTTGCTGATTATGTAATTATTTTTTACTAAAAAATATTTTCTGCCTTTATCGATTACAATAATTTTTTAAACAACTAATAAATTAAGTATTAACATTATATTTATAGGAAATGAAGTTCTGGATCAAAGTATTAGTTATGATAGAAAGTAGATCAAAGCATCATAGTTACAATTTAACTAACTTTTATTTAATGACTACTAATTGTTATTTTATGTGTTTTACATATGCAAGTTCTAAGCAATTTGATAGATCCTACTGGAACAATAGCAGCTACAATTTTTTGCTAAAAATGGTGAAGAAATATTGAATTGTTCAGCAGAGGATCTTTTCTGGCAAAGTCCGAAGGTAAATTTTCTAATTTAATGCATATGAACTTTTATAAAACAATATTTCATTGAAAATTAGGAAAAAAAAAAACTAACAATTTTACTAATTGTAGGATAGAGAAAAAAATTTGAGGTTTTCTGGAAGATACAAAAGTACCAAAGAGTATCTCATATATGTTATGATCATAGATATGAATATTTTAGAGGTAGTCAGTTTACATACAGTATAATTGACATATTTAAAGTAGGATATGATATCAAAAGTCCAGTGCAATGGGGAAGAGAAAAATCTCATAATCTATGTAATTTATATTAGTTTTATGTGATGTAATTTTTTCTTAAAGTATTATTTGTTTTTAACCATATTTCATTACTGTATAAATTCACAGGCATGGTGTGCGTGCCCCTCACCATAGTGTTGTAAAAATATTTGAGTTATGACCAGGCCAACAAGAGCCCCTATAGCTCAGTGGTAGAGCGTCAGTCTTGTAAACTGAAGGTCTGTAGTTCGATCCTGCATGGGGGCAACTACCCTTTTGTTGTTTTTTCTTTTTGTTTTTCATTTGTTTTTAATGAGTAATAACACATCTCTCGAGCACGTAGGCCTATTTCCTTAATTTGTAAACATACATTTGTTAATTAAATGTGTAAAAAGGCTATATTTGTCTACTCCCAAGCTGTACGAACGTCTCGGAAAAATGGGATTTATTAAGGCTTAAATTAATATTGGAAAAACAGCTACATTAATTTGTTCTTTATTTCTATTTCATTTTGTCGTATGTTCATTCAATACCACCAGCTTGGACCGCATGGGCTATTTTGGTGCGTTACCGGTCCAATAAGAAAAAGAGAAAAAGCAGGCATTTTTTTAAGTTCTATAAATTTTTGCATTACTAAGCATATAAAATTCGAAGGCTTTAATGAGCGATCTTCTGGCATTTTGAGTGGAAATATATATATATATATATATGTATGTATATATATTTTCAGATAAGTTCCAACCAGTTTATAATTTCCTTTAATTTTGTGTTGTTAATTTGTATTTTTGTACTGTTTATATTAAATTGAATGGGGACAATTTGGTGCAGGATTGATAGGAACTACAGAAGGTGTCAATATTAGAATGTGAAAAAACATCCCTAATTCCAATTTTTCTTATATTTTTTCTCATGCTAAAAATAAAAATTTAAAGATTACCATCTTTTCCACGATATAAAATCCACAACCTATGAGATCGACCCTATATTTCAGGAGAATTTGATTGATGAACTTTTATAAAACAATATTTCATTGGATCCGACCTTTCTTAATAGATGTCACTAGATTCACTACTTCTACACTGAATACATTGGATTCTTGTGTGACTATAGACATTCTACTAATTAATTTTAAGTTTTAAAATTATTTTCCTAAGAATAAATTGGGAGGTGCAAAGACTTGAAAAAGGAAGTTTTTAATCCCCAACTAACTACTCACGTACAAAATTAGGAAAATATACTATTTTTAAACCCTTACTTACTTTTAAAAAACTGACCCTTTTTTTTTTAATTTTTATTTAAGAATATCCAATGTCAATTAGTGATTGATTATAGTTAATCATTGATTAATCAATAATTAACTGATGTCAATGAAATTTTTTTTTTTTCATTTTACAAACTTCAGGAATTTATTAAAAAAGGATGAGCCTATTGACACCCTTCTCCCTACTTTCCTCACACCCTTACTTAGACCGCTCACCAATTATATTTTAAATTAAAATACTATTTTTTGCACCCTTTATTATTCCAAAAAAGTCCCTTCAGTTGTGTTTTCTTTTCTTTTTTCTCCCACCAACCAATCAAAAACTAGTCATTTTTATCAACTGCTTTCCTTTTCAAATTTTCATTTCCGTCATTTCTTCTTCGCGGAAAGGAAATTTACAAGAACTGAGCTGTAAGACGATGCTTTTATAGCGGATGATGATCTTAGGGACCACAAAACTGTCCATCTTAGTCTGGAGGGCTTCTAGGACTTAATTTGGTTGCGAGGTTATTATTCACTATATTGGCAAAGATTATAGGATCATGCCAGGATCCCCTCTTGGTATCAGTACTGGAAGAATTGGTTTGGGTAGTTCTTTCTTCTTTATTTATTGATTTATTTTTTCTCCCAATTTATTTTCTTTATTTGTTTTAGCAAAAATATCATAAATTCCTCCTAAACTTTGTTAGGGGTGTCAATATGTTCCATTTATGAAATGTATCTATTGTGTCCTCTGAAATTTAACATTTGTATCACTTTACCCCATTAGGTAGTTGGCGTTAGTTTTTCCGTTATTTTTTATGTCAAAATGCCCCCTGAACTTTAATTTTTTTTTGTCAAAATATCCTATGATTTTTGCATTTGTGTCAATAAATCACACGATCTTTATTATTTATGTCAAACTATCTAATCAATTTCTCCTAATACCAATATATTTTAATAATTATTTGTATGTTTCTAACTTTTGCTTTTAATTTCTATTTCTCCTTTTGCAATAAGTAAAAGTAGAAATTCCATCAAAAGAACAATCCCAAACCAACCCAAAGCCATGTATCTGTGTGGTGTTAAATTATTATGAGTTTAGCACACCATTTTGAATCCAAAAAATTATTCAAATCTCACTTCTCCATTATTTTCAAAATCCGCACCATATTTATTTCTCTCTCTTCCAAACACCTATTTATTTTAAGATTCTCAAATCACATTGATTTTTTTATTTTTTATTTTTTCCATTCAAGACGATGTGCCAATACACTCCGGAATATTTTATCTTGAGTTAAGATGAGCTCAGGAACAAGGTCAGTAACCAAACGTAAAAAACACACCTGACAACCAATTAAACCATGAACCACCAACAACAACCAAGTGCACTGTTAAGCGAGACCAATGAGAAGCCTTAGATTAGATGTTCTTAATGGCAGAGAGAGCCCACAAGGACTTTGGGTTGATATAAGTGGCCCATTTATTATGTGGCCCAGTCCATGACAGAAAAACAAGGGTCCCCTACTAGGTACTTGTGGGCTCAAGAATCAGTTTCCAATTCAGAGTTCAACCTGTCAAAACGTAATCAAGTCTTTCAAGATGGTCCCCACCCAAAAATCAATAAAATCATCCCCCAACTCTTCTCCATGGCTATTAATTTTTGTGGACCCCTCAATTATTGGGTCTGGTCCCCTGACCTTTCCCTTCTTGCAATTAATTATTTTAATATATAGTGAGAGCAAGAGTACGAGAGTACAATCTGTGGCATGTTAAATGGGTTTGGGTTAATGAATCTCTGTATTCACCCTTAATAGTAAGAAATTTTAACTCTCACCCCCCACCCCCCTGTTTTGGGCACACCAATGAGAGATTTTCACAGATGCAAACAAATAAAAATAGCACAATATTTTAGCTAAAAGACACACTTCTCTTCTCACTTCTCACTTCTCACTTCTCACTTCTCACTTGAGTGAAAATTGAAATTAGGGTGAAAAGTTGAGTTTGCCCGTATACTCAACTTTGGTCCCTAGCTGGAGTAAATATTAGACTATTAAAAACGTTGTGACAGTCCTTTCCGTTTATTTTTTGATGAAAATAACTATTGTATCAATGTTTTAATAATTTAGACTCATCCAAACTACGACAAAAAAAAAAAAAAAAAAGAGGACCAACATTGTGCAAACTTTAAAAAGTTTAGGGACTAAACCAACAATCTACCTGTTCTTTTTCCAAGTTGTTCACACATGCATACAAGAGAATAATATGCAAATGAGGGGGGGGGGGGGGGGGGGGGGGGGGAGAGAGAGAGAGAATAGGCGTTTGAAATGACTAATGTCACTAGCAAGAGATCAACGGGTCCAAAAAGCAAAAGCCAACCTGCAGATTACAGGGCATAGTAATGGCCAATGATTCAAAGAATGCAAAGAAAAGAATGACCGACCGTTATGTAAACTGTGACTACTATACTCTTCTACAATGGAATGGAACTCCAATTTGGCATATATCATCATCATCATCATTGACTCAAAAAATGTGGTTTGCTAAACAAGGACTTTTTCTGGCAGATGCAAAGATGCTGAATACCAAACCTAAAATCTTAAAAAAAAAAAAAAAAAAAAAAAAAATTGCATTAAATACGCAACGTAGACTCTCATAAAGACACAAATGCAATTCCAACTGCATTATCCGTACTTCAATCACAAACAAGTATGCTGTACATTATCGTGATCATCTCGACCAAAAAAAAAACTTATCAAATTGACAACCAAAAACTTCTGGCAAAGATATATATTTGTAGTCTACATGGATACAAAAGAGTTAATCAAACTCCAACTAGAATTGCAGATCAAACGAATATAATTAGTTCATATATACATTGAGAAAATGGAAACGGCCACAAAAACAACAAGGAACTAAGAAAAACAGATGGGCTTTCTTTGTTTTTGTTCTTTTTTTTTTTTTTTTTTTTTTTTTTTTATTCACACCACATTGCACCCAAAAACAATCCACTCACATACAAGGAAACACATTATTATTTCTCACGCTGATAATAAATCTAAGAAATGGCCAAAGGAATACGGATCAAATTTCCCGAAAAGAAAAAAAAGAAAAAAAAAAAAAAAAAAGGGAAGAAGAAGAAAAAAGAAACAGTGGTCTTACAGAGAGGAGCAAGAGCATTAATCTTGAGTCCTTCATGTTTGACACAACCAGTCAGCTTGTCTTTCGAAAGCATTAGAAGGCGGTATAGAGAGTGAGAAAGTAAGCAATCCGGTACCCGTGTCAGTGAAGATAATTCAGCAATCCTTGTCTAATTTTAACTGTCTGCATTCTGCTGTTGTAATTTTGCAAGGAAAGGGAATTTTCCGCAACATTTTTGTTTACTTCTGATCCATAAGAACCCAAGCACAAGCACAAGCACAAGCACAAGCAACCACACGTGAAAAACTCCAATTTCTTCAGCATGTGGATATTTCTGCAACAAACCAAAAAGCTTTGCACGCAAGACCCCCCAATTTTGTGGAAATGACGTTTCCACAAACAACTTATCTTCAAAAACCACTACCAACAACATCATCTAGAGATATTAATCTTCAAAATGTTCTCCAATATTTTGCTCAGCTCATCCAAAGAGCCTTGCATTAATAATTATAATAATCACTACTACTATTCACTTCATGTGTCACTTACAAACTTGATGAAAATCCCAAATGTTGTTTTTGAGTCTTGGAATTCTCACAGCAACAAATGATAAAAAAGAGAAACCCCTTTTCTCCTCCCTCTCCAAACAAAGCCCCTGCAAAATCCTAAGAAAAAAGAAAACAATTTTGAACCCTAAAACCCTAAATTGAATGCAATTCACATACACCTCTTCTTAAAAATTTCCCCCCAAATTTCGTCCACCGACCTCTAACTTGTCCAATTCTAGACCTAAAACCTTGAAAAAAAAAAAAAAAAAAAGAAAGAAAGAAAGAGAAAGAAGAGATATTCCTCTCAGACCCCAGCACACGAGAAGCAATATAAAGCAATACACATATCTATTTATATATATACTGAGAATTAAACACCACCCCTAAAATCCACACTCAACGAGGATCGTCTTCCCTCCGACCGGAGCTCCCGGGCCCACCCGACAATGAGGCTAGCAAATTCAGATGTCCCGGAAGGTAATTTCCCACCCTCGCCGCCGACGCTTCTCCCATCGCCTGCTGCTGTACGAACAGCGACGTTGCCGCCTGCTGATGCTGCGATACGACCGGCTGACCGACCATCTCCGGCGGAGCTGCCGCGGCGGCGAAGCTCCATACTTGGCCGAAGTGCGGAGCCCAGAACCCTCCCGCCTGCGCCGCCGACCCCACCATCGAACCCATGGCGGCAGCGGCGCCGCCGACCACCGACACGCCGTCGTTCCCGTCGTTGCCGTCCTTGACGCCGCCGCCGTCGTCGGGCCTCACGCGCTTCCCGAGGATGAACGGCGTGGGCCCGAGCAAGGGCTTGTGATCGAGGGAGACGGAGGACGACGTGGTGGAGGTGGCGAGGGAGGAGTTGGCTCCGCCGCGGACGGAGACCGAGACGGTGGAGAAGCTGGCCGGAGTGGTGCCGGTGCCGGTGGCGGCGATGATGGAGGGCTCGGCCTGGCGGAGGAGCCACTCGATGGTCTGGCCGTCGGACTTGTGCCCAAGCTCGCGCGTGAGCTGGAACACCCTGGCGGCGCAGATGATCGGCATGCGGATGCGCCGTCCACGCCCGTCAACCTTGCTGTGACGGTCCTTTGACGGCGGCTTCTTTACCGCCAAAGCCCCGTTATTGCTCCCGTTATTGTTGCTGTTCACCGTCGCCAGCGCCGTCGTTTGCTGCTGTTGCTGCTGCCTCTGCTGGACGTCGATTAACGCGCCGTTATTGACGCCGTTACTACCTCCGACGTCGGAATTCGACATGTTTTCTATCAAAACTAAAACCAAACCCTCGCCGGTTTCCCAAATTCGGATTTTCGAAGATAGTGCTGAGTTGCGCGTTTTAGAGAGAGAAAGAGAGAGGAGGAGAGAGAGAGAGGTGGTTGTGTTTTTTCTGCGTGTTTGTGTTGTGTTGTGGTGGCTCTCTTCTGGGGTTTTGGTTTGGTTTGGGATTAGAGAGAGGAGAGAGAGAGAAGAAGCGAAGGAAGGGAGGGAACAGAGCTCTAATCATTGAGCGGCAGGAGCTGGTGGAGACAGGAGGAGGGCACATGGGTGGTGGGGCCCAGTACTCACCCCCACAGCTCACACTCTCATACACAACTGAACCCACACAACACCCCCCCAATCCCCTCCCCCACGCTCGCCCTCCGACTATATAACGGCGCGTGCCCAGGACGGGCCTTCTCTTCTCTGGCTGGCTCGTTTGCTTGTGTGGACCCCGCGGTTTCTCCCCCCAAAGGGATTTTGCGTGTCAGCAGTGGGTCCCGCTTCTCTTCCGTACTGTTTTAGTTTTTTTCCGACGGGTTTTTATTTTTCTCATAGATTTGAGTTTTTTTTTTTTTTAAAGGAAAAGGAAAGTTCACACGAAAATAAAATCCTATGCGTCATACAACAACAGAGCGCATAATTACATGTATAATTTAATATTAACTTCACACATAATTTTTTCATGATATATTATTTTTGAGATAAATTATTTATTTAATTCTTAATTTTTTAAATTTATATAATTTTGATTTTTTTTACTTTTGTTAAAATGCTCCCAATTATTAACATGTTATTATAATATTTATTTTTATTAATTTTTAGACAGAATTCGTTAATAATTTACTAAAAAATGATGTTAACTCACAGATTTCATTCAAATATTAATATAAATTATCATTATAACAAATTTTTTAGTAATTCATGGTCATTTCAACTACGAAAAAAAAAATCAGAGATCAAAATTATACAAATTTAAAAGTTTAGATACCAACATAATAATTTACTCTTTTTTAAGTTAAAATTAAAATTAAAAAAAAAACAACAACAACAACAAGAACATGCATCAAGAATCTAACAAAAATTAGAAGTAGATAGGAGTGAAAGAAATAAAAATAAATTAACATTCAGTTAGATCACCTATTCAATTCGATATTTAATTTAAATGCAATAATTGTATATTGATAGACATTTGGCTACACAACTATTATAATATAAGTATTTTGAATGTTTTACTATTTCACAATTATTCAATTCAATACCTATATCAAATTTTCATTCCCCCCGATCGGTATCACTCATTTTTCTATTTTTATACTATTCAAATGTTCTCTTTAACCATAACTATCCAAATGCATATTTTATTTGATACATAATTTAAATTATATATTTGAATGTAAATATTTAAATTAAACAAACGTTCCAATTTATATATATAAATATATATTGCTAAAACAATATAAAAAATATCTAAACGAATGCTCACTTATTTGTGCTAGTTTCGTATTGTCCTTGAATAATCATATTTGTGAACAAATGCACAACTTGAAAAGATATAATTTGCAATTTGACGTACATTATTTTAGCTTTAATTGATTATTCTTTTAGTTGTATTTGTTTCCTTATTGTAAGTGCAATATCTTTAAAATGCAGCCTCTTAATTTGTAGGTTTTAGGTGCGTAGATGATGTTCTATCATTTAATTTTCATTATTTTTTAAAATGAATTTTCATTATTCCTTGCAAAAGAAAAAAAAAAAAAAAAAAACCTTTTGAAACCCTCCTTTTTTTCTTTTTCTTTTTTTTTTCTTTTTTTTTTTTCTGAAAGGAATCCTCCTTTTTTAGTGTTACAAATGTCCAACTAATTGTATTATTGGTCCGAAAGGCAAAAATAAGCAATAACGAGCGTTTTAAGTCAAAAATACATGACCCACTCCAAAAAAAAAAAAAAAATCTAATTATGATATTGATCTATCTACAAGTATAACGAGTGATTCACGCACTTAAGGCAGGTTTTTTTCAGGGAGGAAAAAAAAGAAGAAAAACTTGAGTTATGTTTATGAAATGGTAATGAAATATAATTAGAAAAATAATGGATTATTATTGATTTTCTTTTAGTGTTTTTCTAAAGTATTTTCTTTTATTGTTTACTTATAAAGTGAAATTAGAATCAAACCAATTTTATTTCCGCTGTTAACTAAATTTAGGACTAAATATCTTATAAATATAAAGACTAAAATGTACTTTTTTTAATTGAATAATCTTTATAATTGAAGATCTTATACAAATATCAAATTGAAGTTCCTTTTTTTTTTTTTTTTTTTCAAAATCTTCTATTTTTCTATTAGCATGCAAATACCTGTACATGTTAGACAAATTCAAGCTCCATAAAAATAGATATTTTACTTTTTAAAAAATATATCCCCGACTCAAATGTAGGTTATTCTAATTAATATATATAGTAACGAATTTGTTGTGAATAATGTTAACCTTCAAGTTCTGGTACTTCGAATTACAAATTTGACAAGAAACTACCATAAAATACACAAAAATGTAAAATCTAAATAGAAAACCACATCAATATAGAATTTGTGTAGACCGAGCCTATATAGAATGAGATTTAAGTGGATATATATTTATTGAAGACGGAAATCCATCAGATTCTAATAGTTTGAGATGAAAAGAGAAGAAAAGAATTCTAAGAGTGGCTCAAGTAAATAAAAACTTAAAAATACGATCTTTTATAATGTACCATACCAAAAAAAAAAGAAGTAGATTTCTTACAATCTAACAATTGTTAAAAATCTTAAATTTACCATAAGGTTCACCACCTAAGTTTAAGTTTAAAAAAAGAAATAAAAAGAAAAAAAGAAAAACAATTGTAAAAATATCATTTCAAACATAAAATCATAAGATCTTATGTAACTATTTTTCAAAAAACTAAATAAAAGAAAATGTTAAAAGAGTGAGGGAATGAAACACACG
This sequence comes from Ficus hispida, assembly GCA_025413025.1. NCBI lineage: Eukaryota > Viridiplantae > Streptophyta > Magnoliopsida > Rosales > Moraceae > Ficus > Ficus hispida. The sequence goes on along the minus strand of CM046368.1, from coordinate 2,330,745 downwards.
TGAAAGGTAATTTGATAACAATCATATTTACAATTTATCAATGCCAAAATAAAATCCAAACAATGACTGTTTTTGCATTAATTAAAAAAAAAAGATTGAAGCATTATGGTAGATAAAATAAAGGGTTAATTTCAATTCTAACTCTCAAGGAATGGCGGTTGCTTTACCTTACCATGCAAAACTTAAAATGTCAAATTATTGACACTCGAGCTTATAAACGTTTCACTATTAGTCTCTCTGTAAAAATAAAAAATTAAAAAATTAAAAAAATTAAAAAAAAAAGTGACAAAAAAAGCACGTGTGAAAGTTAATTTGGTAAGTGAAAGTTGAACGGGTGAATTGAACCGGATCTACATTACCCAATTGATCTAAATATGAAAAACACAATTTTGGATCAGTTAGGTAACATGAATACAGTTCAACTCACCCGTCTAATCCACTACTTAACATTCATTTTGTCATATAATCCTCCAGCCACCCGTCACATGTTCTTCACATGTTTCACTCCGTCATTTTTTAATATTTTATCAATATTTAGCTTATATTTGGTTCAACCATTGGAATTGAAAACTTCCAACTCATTTTTTATTTTTTCTGAAAAATCAACTCAGTTTTACAATTCACAGCTCTAAGTATAACTTAAAAACTCAACTTTAAAAAAGTCTACAATTTTGTTATTCTAAGTCCAAATAAAATCAAAAATTTTTTATATAAATTGCTAGAATTTCTAGTGAATGAAATAAGATTCATATTGATATTTGTTCAAATACATTTCAAGTTTTTATATTTTTTAATCACAATGAATCCAATACATAATTCAAAACTCAACTTAACTCTAATAAAATAACTTCGTTTTTTCAACTTACGAAGACTAACTAAACACACATGCTTAATAAGTCGGATGTCAATAGTCTGACATTGTAAAGTTTAAAGGGTAAAATACAATAACCTACATTCTTAAGGGATTAGAATTATAATTAACGCAGAAATAAAATAAAATAAAAGGCTGAAATGAAATTTTTATCTGGTCAAGTGTTTATTTTCAATTTGCTTTTTATAATTTGTACGATGAGCTCTTTTTAATTCTTATTATTATTATCCTCATTTGCTTAGAAAAATCCATCTTAACTAACCTAGGTGGAAACCGTAACCTACACTCAAAAGAAAAAAAAAAAAAAAAAAAAACTTTTTATAAAGAATGGATGCTTTTGCCTCTATTTCATTCAACCACTCGGTCAGTGACAAGGACAAAATCCATGCAGCATCAGAGAAATTGCCTTTTCCTCTCTTTTTCTTTTCTTTTTGAAAATTCCACAATAAAACCTTATCATGAGACGTCTCGTTAACAAATATCACAGAATTTAAATAAGACGGTATATCATTATAAAATTATCCAATTTAACTGTTAAGATTAATTATATATATATTTTTTTCCATAGTGTTCTCATACCATCTCTCTTTTCATTTTCTTTTTCTGTTGCTAATAAATTTCTTGCCTAAATTTTACAGCTGGAATTTGTGTCAATTTTTATTTTTAACTTTATTATAAAATGTAGAATTTAAATTTCTTTATCCACAATTAAAAAGGAAAAAAAAGCTGGAATTTTTACACGTTTTTGCTCAAGTCAATCTAAATCAACAGAGGACAAATTAATACTAATAAAAAAGAGAAAAAAAAAAAAAAAAAAAAACAGACAGGAAAAAAAAATCCCCAGGAAAACGTGAAACGCGCGGGAGTTAAGAGCACGCTCATGAGGGAGCGCGTGAAGGAGTTGCTGGGCCTTAAAGAAGTCAAGTCAGTAAGTAAGCTGGGAAGCTGTAGAGAAATGACACCTGGGAAGCCAAGTATTTACGTAATTTGCCACTGTCCAAGTTTATTTATTTATTTAAATTTTTTCTGATTTCAACCAACAAGTTTGTGAATGAGTTTATCCACAAGCACTCTCTTTTTTCTCTCTCTCAATTCTGTTCCTGTGCCCACAAACCATGACGTAGACGAATGTTTCGGAATATCGCACACAGCGATCTGGCCCGTCCGATCAACAGTTTTCATTATTAGGACCGTTGGATTGGAAGCACTGTTGTACATGAACGAGGATAATATTGTTTTTGTGGGATTAATTATGGAATTTTTGAAAATTTTTTTAGATTTTTTTTGGTGAATAAAGAAAATGACTTTCGTACGAAGAAAATCTCTCGCAATTAGAAGTAATACTTTATTTTTTTATTTTTTCATTTTCCCCTGGTGCTTTAGCCAATTAATGTATAAATCTAAATATTTAATCATATAAAAAAACGTTTACATGTTTTTCTAGGGAAAATCTGTGCTTTACTTTTTTTTTTTTAAAGGAAGATTTAATTATAGTTTTTTTAAGATAAACACTATAAATCAAGTGGTCGAAAAATTAATTCAATAGTACTTATCAAAAGTGAAAAACTTTATTTTTTTTTTCAATTAAAAGTAAAGTGATTTTAGTTAAAAAAATAAAAATAATATGTGTTTAATTTTTTAAAAACTAAAATTACTATCTGAAGGGCATTGGAGTTTGGACTAATTATCAAGTGATTTAGTAGATTTGAGGTCATAAAATTCTAGTTGTTAGGAGACTATTATCAATTTATTAGTTTACTAACTTAATGTTTATTAATTTAAAATTGAGTTAAATTGACGTGTTCGTCTCTAAAATGTAATTGATTATAGCTCAATACGAACATAATAGAATTAACATTGATAGAAATGTTTAAAGCAACATTAGAGGAGATTTTGCAAACAAACCCCTCCTGAGCACGGTAGGTTTCGATGAGTTGACAATGGAGACAATATTAGAATCTTTACAATTGGGAGGTCAGAGATTTGAATCTCCAGTCAACTCAGAAAGTGTTCTTGTCTACGTAAACTGAAAAAAACGAAAAATAACAGAGTCATTATCCGATCTTTTTTTTAGTAATAAATAAATAAACATACTCCTCATACCAAAAGAAAACGTAGGTTCCTAAAAAAAAAAAAAAAAAAAAAAAAAAAGTAGGAATCACAACTAGCTAGGGTCAATGCCATCAAGGCTTTTAATATCTCTCACCCGAGGACAATCTGGATATGAAATACATGTTATTTACTCAATACACACGCACAAAATTAAAAATAATAAAAAAAATAATAGTCCAACCTTTCCTAACGGCCATTTACTCAGTACTCAAATAGTATTCGGGCGTTTGTTTCTATAAATATATAGTACCTGAATGATCTCTGACCAAATAAAGAAACTCCTCGAGCCGCCGCCCCGCAGCATCTACGTTCGGTTTCCGGCAACCGGGGAAGGAGGAGGGAGGACGCCAATGCTTTAGAGCTGTAGCTACATTTGAATTTTTGGATGACACCGGATTATTTTTTATTTTTTATTTTTTTAAGAAAGAAAGAAATAAATAGCAGTTTTTGAAATATAATTGAATTAAATAATATGTTTTTAAAATATTCAAAATAAATACCGTAAATAACGAAGTTAACAAATAAATAAGTTAATAAATAATATGTCTTATATTATAAATATGTTAATAAGTTATCTATATCTGATAAATATGTTATTTATTTAGTAAATTTACTATTAACATAATAATTTTTTTTTCATTTATCTAACTAGTAGATTTATTATTTGTTATTGTACATATTTTAAATCCTTATTATTACTTTAATTAAACATATTATCCAGTATAATTTTCCTTTTTCAATTTATAAGTCCACAGAAGACACAATAGTTAAATGCCCCACCAGCTCAACAACAAGAACAAAAAGAGATAGATCTCCTGGACATATTAAGTGTTGAAAATTTTAATTTTGTTGGGATGTTAAAATGCCACATAAGTTCCACGGTTAGCATCGGGGGCTAGGTTAAAGCAATTTCGAATTGAGTGCTAAACTGATGTGTCAATTATAAATTTTGATATTTCGGTGAAAAAAATACTCTCTAATAATAACTGATGTTTCATGAAAATTGATGGTCAGCTTAAATGTCTCTAGGTTGCAGGTGTGCTAAACTGATGTGTCAATTTATATTTGATATTAAATTTATCATAGGTTAAATTTGGTGACAAAATTCCCAGCAAATAAAGCAAATAAAAAAAAAAAAAAAAAAGCATGCGAAAAAAAAAGAACTAATAATTTTAAGTACAATCTGACGGGTCTAAAAATATAACTGTACTCATTGAGTAAATTTTCATGCCCTCCAATAGAAATTGCCCTAATTTAACGCCTCAATGTAGCATTGTGCCGAAAACATTTTAACAATAATATTCTATTATAAAAAGTGTACTTTTTCCTATAGTAAAACAAGTATTTTAACTGTCAATTTTTAATGATCGGATCTATAAATCTTCGAATTATAGAGCACTAAAACTTTCTTCCCCCCCTGCTTCATCACAAAACGAACCCATACGACTCCATAAGATAGCAAGGGATCTATAAAACCCTGTATAAAAAAAAAAAAGTTGTTCCAAGCTTGAATGAGCTATACTCAGATAATGGACTCGCATGTATTCTCTCAATGCAGTGAATCAGCTTGGCAATACATGTCTTATATTTCCCTATAAGTCTGTTTCCTTGCTGCTTTTGTGAAGTTCATAGTTCTATTTACTAATTTATAAAGAAAATAGTTCTATCTAATTATTCCGAAAGTTTATAGCAGAAATGGCAATGATAAAATCTTTTTTTTTTTTTTTTTGTTTCACATGGCCTGTTTTAAAAGAAAAAAGAAATATGTACATATACGGATAATGTTGATTTTTTTTTTTGGGGGTACTAAAATTGTTGAAGTATGAAAAAAACTAGTAAGATCTAATTGAAAATAGGATAGAAATCTAAAAGGGTTCGGATTTGATAAGAAATGCATGGCAATTTCCAGTTCAGCACAGCATCAAGTTATCTTAATGGATAGAAAATGGCTTTGAAATTGTTTATGATCTTGTGGCCAAGTTGTCTTGCCAGCTAACTTCCCAGCCAGTTGGGGAACACATCAAAAGAACCAACAATCTCTCTTCTTTGCATGACAACCTTACAATTTACAATTGATGGTGACTTGTGAAAAACCCCAATTTTTTTTTAGCTCAATTTCTGTATAATAACGACATAAAGAATCAACTTGGAAATTACATGCATCTACGCAATACTTTTACCTTAAAAAAAAAAAAAACAAAAATTTGCTGTTACATTTATTATTGGAAAAATTTTATGAATTCCTCCTGAATTATGTCACTAAAAATTCAGAATTCAGGGATGAATTAACAGATGTATAATAATCTATGGGGGTACAATATATATGTTTTAAAGTTTAAGGGGCATGTTGACATTATTAGTCACATAATATTGGGAGAATTCGTAAAATTTTTCCTTCCACTTTCTAAAAAAAAAAAAAAAATTCAACAGTCAATCAATATAAAGAAAACAATCTAATCTATTTTTTTTATTTTATTTTCATAGGATAGATTCAATTTTATTCTCACTATCACAAATCTAACACTGCATAGTTTATCAACTGAATAGGAATCTCAAAATGAAATCTAGGAATCTTAAAATGATTTCTCAAAATGAAACTTCGTATAGAATCTTGAAGCCATCTTGTGAGCAACTAAGGAAAGACATGAAATTGAATTCTTTTTTTTTTTTTTTTTTTTTTTTGTTGAAGGGGACATGAAATTGAATTCTAAGGAGTTTAAATAAATGGGTAATTGGTCCAACCACATGGGCAATGCAATATTGTTTGCGATTGCCTATGACTTTCTATTAATTCTAGTGGGGCCTCGATGGTTAAAAGTTTGCCACTGTGAAACTTAAAACAAAAAGATAAACCAACAAAATATAACGGACATTAATTGAAGTAAATATTAAAATCTCGTCGGTAATAATATTATCAGCCTTTTACATTCATACCAAGTGGGGTGATTTAACTGTTATGAACTATTATGATGCACCTATAGTTAAAAATTCAAGTATTAAATGATATTTTTAAAAGTTTTAAACATGAAAATTTATTCCTGTTAATCTAGTATTTGATTTAAAATATTTCAGATAACGTTTTTCTATATCCTTTCTATTGACATATTTGGTGGAACTGATATGACACGTTCCTCATTTAGAAGTAGGACTTGACAGTAAAGCTCTATTAGCATATGGGGGTCTTTTTGATGACATTTAAACAACATATTAACATGTAGTTGAATGCATAATCTAACGGTAATTTTAAACTTGACTCCACAATGAAGTATAGAGTTCAAATCTCCTATCCCAAAATTAAAAATAAATAAATACAATCATGCTAACACCAATTGCTCCATTCCAAACTGTTTAAAAAAAAAAAAAAACTAACTAACTAACTAATACCGTAGTACGTACGTGAGACTACCGTGTGGATGGGTAATATTGTGTTCCCATTGTCAAAAAGTTGTTCGAACCCCAAATTACCGTTCCATTGTGCTGGATAAGACTACCAAACTTTTTTAGTCAAAAAGTTAAAATAAAATAAAAGATCGACTTCTAAACTGCCGGATTGATGAAGGCATCTTGATAGTTAATTATCTATATCGAATTTTTATCTATTATCTATTATCTCTGAGTAACAACGCCGAAACCTGCGCACACCCCCAAAAAAAAAAAAAAATTTATAATTCTTTATTTTTTGAGGCAAGTTCTTAAATTCTTTACTTCATATATTGTTAATGAATTCGTATCCTCTGTCCAAATATATTGTCCAAATTACTGTTCAACCAATTAGACAAAGCCACCTCCTGTTATTGTATTGAAACATTTATAACTCCGTTGAAACTTTTGCTGAAAATTTAATGATGTGGCAATCTTTGATAGGTTGAACATGAATTGGGACAGGAAGTTCAAGACAGAAGAAGCGTATTCATTGCTAATATACCTTCATGTACTTCTATAACTCCAAATGATACTATTTTTCATTACTCGTCTAAGATTAAACATATAAAGAAACATAAGATTGTCCGCGTTCAAGTGAATTTGGCTCCATCTGCGCCTAACATCAAGCATCAAGTAGTGGTGTTCAACTTTTTAGCCAAAAAAACAAAAAAAAAAAAAAAAAGGAAAAAAAGGAGAGTGGAGTTGTGAAACCAACTTTTAACTCCTGGTTGAATACTTGAAGGCACAACTCGTGTGCGGATTATTTGTATAATGGCAAGCTATAATTGCCTATTTAAATTTCTTTTGAAAAATGTTTAGTTGTCACCTTGATTTTTGTAACCACTAAAAAAAAAAAAAAGACATGATACATAATTGGTGGATCTCAGAGTTAATATATAAAAATATCATTAAAAAAAAAGATAGTGATAATCACGAGTGATGATAGATAACATGCAATTCAAATTTAATCCATTATTTCCATCTTAGGGTAAAAGTTTTGCCATGGAAAAGTTCCAATGGTATGGAAATCTCACTTTGTTGTTTCTCTTTCACATTCCACTTCGACAACAATTTTTTTTTTTTTTTACTAACCAAACTCAAGATTCGTTACAAACATAATCATTCGTTTGAGTCGGAACATGCAATTCGTCTTAGGTGGAACATGCGAATTGGACATGAACAATCTACTGTAATGATTTTCGCATTCTAGTCTCTCTCCATTTTGCTATTCTAAGAAACACATTGTAAACATTCCTAAAAGGGTTCATACTCCATAGTTATCTAACAACTACACAATTCATATGAAGCCAAGGAAAAGTAAATGATTTGATAAGACTATGGTCAATTTGTCTTCTAATTAATTTGAGACCTACCTATACATGATTTTGATTCGTTGATGGTCCTTAGCTTTCCTCTTTTTTCCAAGAGGATTCTCACCATCTATAAGCAAAATTAGAAAAAATAATTTAAAAAAAATAGAAATATATAGGATATTTCTCAATTATTCCACTATCTATCATTTTTTTTCCCTTTAGGTTCAACCATAGCCTTATTTGAGTTGAAAAATATATCGTGGGACCAATGAATTTCTTCAATTGTTGTCTCCAATATATTTTTTTAGTAGCAACAAAAAACCACCCCAGAATCTTTGATTACCTCATCATGTTTGTTCATGGGCTTATGTGGGCCGCAAATCTACGACTAGCTCTTGTTCTTATAAAATCTATTGAGCTTCCAAACAGGTGTCTCTAATTAATTTAAGAAAAGAAATACAAAAAAATAAAAAATAATAAAAAATAATGAACTAATCATGATTAAGCTTACATAAACCCGCACTTTGCGGTGTAATGATAATGTCCAATTTCATTGATTAATGTTAGTAGCATTATCTTTTCTTTTATTAATATTGTTTGACTCTTACCGAGGTCTCTACAATATTTCTCCCACTCTGGCATAAAGCGGTTCCCATCATGCAATTATTTTATTTTGTTAAAGAAAAATTAACCAAAATGTTTTTAGGAACAAAAAAAGAGAGATTCTACGGTAATAAGGCGTTTGGGGTGATAATTAAAGAAAAAATTTTGGAGGTTAATTTAAAAATATGTGTTTAGTTAAACTGTAAATTAGAAATGAATAGTAATAAAAGAAATAGTATGAAAATTTGAAATACGTTTTGGAAAAAAAATATATATATATATATATATATACTTCATTTCGTTCATCTATTTTTTATGTGATTTGAAAAATAATCATCCTATTTGGACTTGAAATGAGAAAGTAATAAATTTTTAAATATTAGTTTTTTTTTAAATGGAAGAGAGAGAAAATAATATGTAAATTTGAGAGTTTTAGAGTTATGTAGTCAAAATTCTGTATGGATATGTCACCCATACACCTCTAAGACATGACATAAGATTTATGTTTTGTATTAAACTATTGTTTTTAATCAAAAATTTTTTTTTGGAAGGTAAAATATATTCAACTAAAAGGTATTACAAACACCAAATATAATACAGATGACCCTGTGGTACACAATACAAAGTACTCGATAAAATTGATTATATCAGTAAAATCTGATGAACACAAGGAAAATATGCAAGATAAGATCTGATATTAGGAAAATTCTCCTGATGCATCAATTTGAGCACGCATAGAGCTTTTTTAGAACTACTACAATTGACGGAAGCTTTCAATCCATCAATAGCGTGTAACATATAACACCAAGGCCACAAACATCTCCGCTAAGACTCGTAGCTAGCAGAACTTCTAACTTGCCAAGACCTAAATTTGGCAGATCAAAAACAAACTCAAACAATGGGAAAACCACATCAGAGTAGGAGATATGCTTTAGTGGACAACTGGCAAAGCTGACGAGATGCCTTCAAACACCAGAATGTGAAATACATATGCTGTCACCATTAGCATCCGGAGTCAGAACCACCACCTCTACAAGAAGCCTACTACTGTTTAGAATAAAACCTCAAAAGAGTACGATCACCAGATGAAAAAGCGTCACAAAACACCTCCAAGATGTCTAAAACTATCCTCTAAACGACATCAGGTCCACACCAATGAAGCCATCTCGCCAACACAGCCACCACCTTAAAAAAAACTAACAATGATACGAGCCTAGTAACTAATTTTTAAGACCAAGGTCTAACGATGCGTCCAGAGGCTGTTCCAAAATCCCGGCGACTCACTCTCTCCTATTCTCTTTTTCTCGTTTTCTAGGGCCGGTTGCTTCTCTATGTTCTTACATTTTATCAAAACTTTTAAATATATATATAAGAATATATATTTCTTTTCATTTTGATGCCATTTAAAAAAAAGACACAACCGATAGAGATATGTTGTGATAAAAAAATTCAAAAAAGGGAAGGAATTAAACTTTTGTCCTACTGGTAGGTGTTGCTGTTTTAACTGTTGTTAAATTTTTAACAGTTTGATTTGTGAGCGTTCACGTTAAAAATTTATAGTGCTCGATAAAATACTGCTTCCTGTTATTGATCAGATCGTTAAAAAATTAATCCAAAAATTAAAACAATAATATATATTAATAGAGTAAAAGTATAGTTTCTTTAACAAGTTTTGTAAAATATTTACATATACTATGATTTTTTTTTAAGGGAATAGTACATATATGATGATAGGCAGGCACACGAGGGCATATATTCCGTATCTTGATAACGCGTTTCATGCCCTACTTTTGGATTACTTTAATCGTCAATAATTTAATCCGAAACTATATATATTATTTCTTTCATTACCCACTACATTATAATAATGAGTAAACTAATCAACAAATTATAGGTAATCATGCCCCACGGATTTCATGTACTTTTAATAATTGGACTAAATTATAAGTTTTTAATTTTCTTTCTAAAAGTATTTAGTGATGGAACATTCCTTTTGCAAGTTCATGATAAAAGATGATATTAAAAGTTGATCTCTATGATCATATTGTCCTTATTATTATTATTATTATTATCTTAATATTTATTGTCACCAATATTGGACCAAAAACATAGGGTTATTGTATTTTTGTTCCTCGGATTTTGGTTTATGTTTGCGCATATTTGGGCAAGGCATGGCCCTTTACCAATTGACTTTGGTTTCTGAGGAGATCTTTCTCCAATTTGGCAACTTAAAAATTTTTTTTTTTTTCAAAATCCTATGCATATGTGTATGTGCTATATGGAAAATAGTAACCAACAAACTGACAAGGACAACTTACAAAACTACTGGCATGTTTTAATTTGGTTCAAATTCCCAAGAAAACGAAAAAGTTCAGCTAGAAAAATTAATTAAAAAAAAACATAAGAAAAATGAGTTCCCCAAATCATGGGATACTAATCTCAACTATAATTCTTGTGGTGAGAATGAAATATTTTAGTGGTTTTTAAATCTAACTCTATTACAGATGTTGAGTTAAAATTCAATTAAAAAAAAAAAGAGAGTGAGAGTTTTAAGTAAATGGTACTTTAATTTAATTTTTTAAAAATTAACTATTAACTTTTTGTCTAATTATACACGGTTATGAATTAACATATAGGATCTTAAATGGGATTTAATTCATGTCTTTTTATTTGTATCTCAATTCTGTTCCTCAAATAATAGTATGAACATGTGAAATTAATATGATTTTTTAATTTATGTGTATGATATTATAATTAAATATAATTTTTAATTGATATGTCATAATATTATTGAGGAATACAATAAGAGAACACATGAATCAAATCCTCTCAAATGTATCTCTTCCAAATTAAAAGACTAAACTTTCAAAAAAAAAAAAAAAACATTAAAAAGACTAACAAAATTAGTTTTATTTATCTATTCCAACCAGACCAAAAGATAAATGAAGTAGATATCCACAAATACCTCAAACCAACAGAATTTATCTAAGGGGCAAGAGTAGTTTGCACAAAAGAAAAAGAAAAAAGAGGGGTGAAATGCCCTCGGACTTGCCCATGTTGGTGAGAGGAGGTTTGGAGCATTGGATTTTAGAATCAGATGTAGTGAATGTCATTTGGGCTATCCAATGACCTTCTTCACGGCTGCAGAATCAAATGTGTAGCTGATATTAAGGAGGCTATTCTTCATGCTGTAGTGGTAAAGCTTGTTACATCTCCCGTCGTGGGAATGGTGTAGCCTACTTGACGAATTTAGTTTTTCAGAACTTTGGTAATTTACTTTGTTATGAGTTTGTTCCTCTAGTTTTGAGGTCGTTTGTACTTTCTAATCTTCAAGCTAGTGAATAAAACTCCAGACTTTTTCTCAACAAAAGAAAAAAGAAAAAAAAGTTATGATTTTGTTTTATCTAATCAGATGTTAATTTATAAAATTAATAATGATAATTTGACCTCATATTATTTAGGGAATGAAAAAAGAGAATACAAATCTCTACAACCCCTTAATATTGATCCCCTATTAAATGGAATGAATGACAAATTTACTTATTTATTTTCAATAAGTTCTTATAAATGTGTCAATGAATATTCAATTGTGTACAAGGGCATTTTAGTAATTACATGTAAAAAATATTATACTTAAGTTTTAGTAAAAACTAAAATGGGAATTGGATTGTTTCTCGTTACACCATCTAATAGACAAACAAGTGCTAAAAAATGAATCAATGATACATATAATAATTTACTTTTCTTTCCAATATCATTATGTTTCCCATTACATTCCTTTACCATTTGACAAACGTGCCCTTAAACTAGAATCTGATCTTAAGAGAGCGAAAGTAGGGATGCCATTTTGCTTTGTGGACGTGGGCATCCCTTCTAATATGGCGAAGATGGAGGATTGTGAATGGGTTTGGGGCGGAGATGGTGGCCAAGTTCTTGTTTCCTAATTGGAGTTGGGGCGGGTACACATATTCATGAAAAATTTGTCCGTTTTTATTTTTAGTTTTAACATGTATTTTTGTATTAATCTTAATCTTTTTAATATTGCTCTTTATTTCTTTGGTGATGTCAATGAACTTAAATTAAATTTGTGATAAAATTCTACTTCTTTTTGCTTCTAATTTGTAAAATTTTGTTGAGTATGATTATTATGGTAGTGATTGAGTGGAAGTAGGAAAAACACCCCTATAAAGATTTTCTGACCCCGTCTCTATCTCTCTTTAAACGGGGATAAAGGTCAGGATGAAGATTATTTTAAAGGATATGAATAAGGAGAGAAGTATTCTCCGCCCCTATCATGTCCAAATTGAGAGTTTAATTTTAGGGACAATAAACTGATTCACTTGAGAAATGCAAGCATCATGTGGTTCAAAAGTTCACTAGTAAAATAGGTACTTAATTAGGTCACATATAAACTTGACGAGTAGATTTAGTAATGTTTTACTCTAGGAACGTGTGTTTGTTTCGAAAAAATGATGAAAAAGAGTTATAGAATCAAATTTGAAAAAACTTTTTAATTATAGATTGACATTCTTTCACCATCTATCCTACAATAGGTACATATATTATTTATGCACGTGTATAAACAGGGATATCATAGGTATATACATAATGACGTATATATATATAAACACATACATGCAAGTGAACAAACTAGGAAAAAGGAGCTATAGTATCAAGTTAGAAAAAGACATCTCATTGATACTCTTGTTACCATCTATCCCACACTACACACTACGTATATATATTGTATATGTACGTGTATAAACAGGGATACCAGTAGGTATATACATAACTATCTATATGTGCAAGTACATATAATATGTATTACATTATATATATATATATATATATATATATGTCCTGATCAGTTATTCGTATATTACTGAACATGAAATATTGTACCTAACATGCAAACTAAAAATTGATGCAGCCCATAAACTAGGAAAATGAAAAGCGAGATGGGGGGCCATGTCAATACCACCAAACAATAACACCCAATGTTTTGCATGTGATACTTACTGATGGGTCAACATCTACACCAAAATAAATTTTCTGCACTGGTCGGTGATAATTTAATTTTCTTTTCTCCAGGATCACAATTTCAATCTCCAAAAAATAAAAATAAATAAATAAATAAAAATAAAAATAAAAATAACTGAATATTTCGCTTTATTTACATATATTTTGAAACAAATATGTATATTTATTTATTTTTTTCATTTAATGCGAAAATGTTTTTTAAAGCAAGTGACATTTAGCGTGGTGATCTTTAATTAGAAATGAGGTTCTTAGAAATTTAACCGCGATGAAAACATTACCATGTCAAACCTCTAGACCTTATTTTTAATTATTAAATTAAATTATTTTGCTTGAAAGGCTCTAGACGTTTGAGTACGTCGTTATAGAATTTGGACCACTGAAATTGGAAGACTATTTCGAAATTTGTTTTCTCAACCATAACGCGATGACACGTGTACTTAAATAATTGGAAGGGGTGTTTGGTGGAGTAGTTTGAGTTGAGATTTTTAAGTTTAAATAGTAAATTTTTTTGAATTTTTTTGAATTTTCAGAAAAGACAAAAAACTTTTTGGGAAAAAGACAAACTTTTTAGGAAAAAGACAAAAAAAAAAAATTTGAGTTGGGGAGTTTGAATGATTATGCCAAACTCCCACATTCCTGTTCATCATGCTATCTATATACAACTTAGGACTCGACATTAGCATGAGACCCACTAATTCTTAAATTGTAAGAAAGCAAATTAAAAAAAAAAAAAAATCATTTGGGAAAATATTGAAACTAAAGATGTCAAAATGGGCATTTAGCCAAGGCACATCACGTTAAAAAATAACCACAACGTGATTAGTAAATAGACTCTATGTATTTATTAAATGAGTCTTTGTGTTTGACATGAGATTTGGACATGAAACACGTTACGGGTACGACATGTTAAACGTCCAAAATGGGCACGAACACATGCATGATAAGTAGCACGATGGCATGGAAACGTTGCTTTTTTTTTTTTTTTTTTTGTATTTATTTAATTATTTTTTATATGAGACTTGTAATGTATTCTTTTTTTTTTCCTACCAATTTTTCATCTCATTTTAGTTTTTATACTAAAGTCTTCAATGTCGTAGTTTCTATTTTTATTTTTATTATTTTAATTTTATAATTTGCTTTGCTTTTGTTAAAAGTTAGAGTTTTCCATTGTATTCCATATTTCTTTTTCTTGTTTATTTATAATTTTTCTATTAGGCATAGTAAAAACACGATTAAGGCACATGCACATTAAAGGCACAACACACGTATGTAAATGGATTGTGGATCGAGTAAGAATTATAAATGTGCACAACATAGTTCGGTATGATTATAAAAAATGCAAAGAAATGTGTATGACATAAAATACTAAACTACCGATATCTTTTATTGAAACACAATAACATCTATTTATTTATTTATTTTTAAAGAGCATTCTGAAAAATTCTGACTTGAAAAGTCGGGTTGTGAAAGGAGGGTGTGACCCACATTCGCTTATAGCTTGACACAAGGATTTTAGGCTTGTACCATTTTTTGTCTCACCAATTTGATTGTGAGGCATCATATACGGCGCTTTCATTTTCACTTTAAGAATGATAAAATCATGACTCAAAATAACATAATTATCTTTATATTTCACATTTTTAATTAAATTTTAATTATACGATCAAAATTACCTACAAAAGGAGAACAATAATGATGTCAATTAATCTAGACAATTATCTCTAAAATCTTTTGTTAGATCACTATTATGAAATACAATTATGTTTTTCGGAATAACTCCACCATTACACCATTACATGAATTTGAAATCTCTAATATATAACGTTATCATTTTGTCGTTTTGTAATGGTCTTATTATATCATTTTACGTTAAATGATATATTTGTTATTATAGTTCTAGTTTGATAATTACGGTTTTGTGCTTGTCATTATCGTTCTAGATTATGTAATTATATAATGTTATCATTTTTCATTATACGTAGCTATAAACTTGTAATTGGAATTCTAATTTCGCCGTTATGGATTGTAGTTAATGTAATATTACAAAAAAAAAGAAAAAAAAAAAAAAGAAAGGGTCAAGTAAAGGATAAAACTAATCATACATGACTACATGTGAAACAAATTTGAAAATTTGCTATTTCTAAAATATTATAAAATTGTAGCTCTGGTCGCCGCTGCTAACCAAAGTGACTCCTTGAATTGGTGATCAACGACTAGTGAAGGGGATTTTTGTATTTCCCAATATTATAAAAACGTGGTGCATTTTTGTATTTCCAAAAAAAAAAAAAAAAAAAAAAGGATTCTTTACATATATGGCAGAATTAGATCCGGGAATTTAAAAATTATCCGGATATCAGTTTATTGGCAAAAATTAAAAAGAATTGAAACTACTCTTATTAAATTGACAAATATACCCCTTGACCTAATTTTAATGGCCATTTTGTGTAATTACTTGAAGGGAGAGAGATTTAGGCAGCTACTACCAATTGAGCCATGGACTTCTTTTATTTATTTATTTATTTATTTTTTGCCACAACCCGAAGAAGGTGTCTGGTCGAGGCTTAATTCCTTCTGAATCGACTTTGTCGCGCGCACAAGGGCGAGGTTGCCTAGCCGGATCTTCTTTTTCATTTGAACTTTTCTGTTTGTTCTTTATTTTGACAGACTACTACCAGTAACACAACAGACTAGTACCCTGTAGAATGGGAGCAAACGGTTGCTTTTCGAGCATGCTAAGACTACTTTCAGCAACACGGCAGGTTACCATCGGTAACATAATAGACTACCACTTTCTTGGAAGTAAGGGACTGATTACTATCAATAACCTTGCATGATACTTGTTAGGAGTATTTTTGGTACTGCCTATTTTCTGCTATTTATTAATTTTCAGGAACTCACTTTTATCTTTTTTTCACATAATACTTTGGAACTTCAGAACTTTAGTACATAAATAGACTTGTCATGATTTTTGAAAGTAAAGATTTTTTTTTTTCATATGAATAAACTTCTTAATATAGCAAATATCTTGGAAAAAAAAAAAAAAAGAGTCGTGACATGGATCTAAAGACATTAAAATTGTGTCATGTTACCGAACCTTCCCTAACACTAATAAAGATTAGTTGTGAAATGAGAAGCACATATTTCATAATTTTAATAATTAGATTGAAATATAGCAAAAGTTGGGCTAAATCAATAAATTCCTTAACAATGATATCCAATGTTAACAGAC
This sequence comes from Ficus hispida, assembly GCA_025413025.1. Classification (NCBI taxonomy): domain Eukaryota; kingdom Viridiplantae; phylum Streptophyta; class Magnoliopsida; order Rosales; family Moraceae; genus Ficus; species Ficus hispida. The sequence goes on along the minus strand of CM046368.1, from coordinate 2,314,154 downwards.
GTTTCCAACTATTGTATCAACATTTCTACAATTACAGCATCACTATCGCGAACGTTTTTGAATGTTGATTTACTTCAAATCATATGCAAACAAAAAAAAGGTTCGTCAAACAAACAATATCTTATACAAATCTGACGGTTAAAATGTAAAGTATTTTTGCCCATCCTGCCGTAGAATTCTTCAAGTTATTAAAGGAGAAATGTACCGTGAAAGATTAAAGTAAATTATTCCAATTCCAACATAGGATCCATTCAGAAAAGTTCTCAAGAGTCCCAACACAGAAATGGGAAAGGTTACGGTAGAGACCCTCTGAGGGTCTCTATCGGTAAATACCTTTTTTGGACCGTTAAGATTTAATCGAACGGTTCAAATGTTGATTGTGTACGATATTTATCATGCACCTAACCTCACACAATCATTCCCACCTAAACTCTTTTCCGTCGCCGGCGATCTTTCTGCCGCCGGCGACTCATCCCCGACGCCGGTGACCCAACTCCGGCCCCAGCCCCGGCCGTCGCCGCCGGCGACCCTATTTTCTCTCTCTTCCCCTTTCTCCTCTTCTCTCTCTCTCTTCCCCTCCCTCCCGCCGGCCCCCACCCCCGGCCTCCCCCACCCCCGGCCGCCTCCCTCCCCGGCCGCCACCCTCCCCCGCACCCCCCGACGACCCCCCTCTCCCCTCTCTCTTCTCTTCTCTCTCTCTTCCCCTCTCTCTCTCCCCTCTCTCTCTCTTCCCCTCCCTCCCGCCGGCCCACCCCCGCCCCCCAGCCAGCCCCCCGGCCGGCCCCCTCCCCCCACCCCCGACGACCCCCCCTCCCCCGGCCGCCACCCTCCCCGGCCCCCCCCCTCGCGCGATTTCGCAAAATTGCGATTTCGCGATTTCGCGATTTTGCGAAATCGCGACAGGGGGGGGGGGGGGGGGCCGGGGGGAGGGGGGTCTTCGGGGGTGGGGGAGGCCGGGGGAGGGGGGCGTGGCCGGGGGGCTGGCTGGGGGCCGGGGGTGGGGGCCGGCGGGAGGGAGGGGAAGAGAGAGAGAGGGGAAGAGAGAGAGAGAAGAGAGAGAAAGGGGAAGAGAGAGGGGGGTCGTCGGGGGGGTGCCGGGGGAGGGTGGCGGCCGGGGGAGGGAGGCGGCCGGGGGTGGGGGGAGGCCGGGGGTGGGGGCCGGCCGGGGTGGGGGCCGGCGGGAGGGAGGGGAAGAGAGAGAGGGGAAGAGAGAGAGAGAAGAGGAGAAAGGGGAAGAGAGAGAAAATAGGGTCGCCGGCGGCGACGGCCGGTGGCCGGGGCTGGGGCCGGAGTTGGGTCGCCGGCGTCGGGGATGAGTCGCCGACGTCCGTCGCCGGCGGCAGAAAGATCGCCGGCGACGGAAAAGAGTTTAGGTGGGAATGATTGTGTGAGGTTAGGTGCATGATAAATATCATACACAATCAACATTTGAACCGTTCGATTAAATCTTAACGGTCCAAAAAAGGTATTTACCGGTAGAGACCCTCAGAGGGTCTCTACCGTAACCTTTCCCCACAGAAATATAATAAAATCTTATGCTTTTGACCGAAATTGCCTTGTCCATGTGTGTTTTTAACCGGACATAATGTTAGAAGTTAAGTAGAAAGGAATTGGGTTAACCTCATCAAGGATTAATTTAATCTAACAAAATCTCCATCGTATCAAATATCTATTTTATTTTTTAAATTTTTTAGTTATTATAGTCCTCCACTCTACCAACTTCGCGGAGGTCACACTTTCTCTACCTTGTATGCAGAATTGTTATTTGTACATTCAGTAAAGCTACTGCATACAAGGTACAATTTATCAATCCATCGTAAAAACTTAAGCCGCTAAAACCTGAGCACAGAATGGTATCATATTTAAACATTTCCCGTTCACGAGTGGGCCTAGACCAAGCAAAGTACCAAACAAAGACTGGTCAAAGAAGGAAGAGAATGCAAATTCCGACATCCTATGAAAGGAGACAATAGGCTTACACATGACAAGTTACAAAATTGTAATTGTACGAATTCGAACACAGGACCGCCTACTCCATGTTAATTGATCACTTCTCTGCTACAAAGGGGAGAATGCTAATAATGAACATTGGCCAACCAAAGGAGATATCCTATACGTGACAGGGTATGAATTTGCAATTGCAGGAATTTGAATGCAAGACCTCTTGCATTGATTCCATGTTAGTTTACCAATTCTCTCAAAAGGAAAAGCAATTAGAAGGTGGGTTAACAATATTACAATCTAATACTTTCATTCCACATGTGGGCTTAGACCAAACAAAACCCGACATCTGCCAATCAAGGGGGAGAATACGAATGCCCAACCTAGATCTATGAAATGAGGCAATAGGCTCACATATGAAAAGTTATGCAATGAGGAATTCGCACACATGACTATTTGATTTGATACCATGTTCGCTTATCAAGCTATCCCCAAAACTCAAGTTGTTAGTAGTTAGGTCAACAATAGTATTGAATTCCCAAAAATCCAGGCAACACAGTAGACATATTTTGTCTTTCACCTGTTAGGAGAGAACAATTCAAATGCACTCATAACTGCCAAAAATGGATGGAATTTGGTCAATCACAGTCTGGATTAAGAAACTTGTCTACCGAAGTGCACTTTTATTTAATTTTTTTAAAAAACTAGGAAGTCTAAACACAATAATTTACAGATATCTTCCATTTGGTGGACTTGGTATGTCAGGGCAAAGTGAATTGAGAGGGTAAAGTCAAGTACTGATATTCACATATCTCATATTGCTAGAAGATATTCTATTCGTCACATGACATTTTGAAGAACTAAAAGAGCAGAAGTACAAAATCCAAGCAATGCAACGTTAATGAAACAGAGCGGGTCAAGACTCACTTGGAAGAACATTAAAGAAATGATAGACTTCTTCTTCGTCCATTGCACCAACCTCTGTCGAGCATACCTGGCAGAAAACTTGCTTGAATGTCTCACCAACAGTGGGATTTACTTTACTCTCATCAGAATCTCTTTGCCTTTTACCTCCTTTTGGTTTCGGAGTGCTCTGGTGCAACAACCGTTCACCTCCGACCTTGCAATTGACAACAAAAACTGCTCTGTACTGGGTCAAATATTTTTCGTGCCTGGAAGAAATCAAGCACAGTTGTTTAAGTACACATCAGCAATAGAGTAAAACTAATTAAAATACAATACATTAAGATTGGTGAAACAAAAGTAACTTCATTTGCTAATTTCACAAAGCACAACCCGAAATAATTTCACAAACTCGTGTAGAATTATGAGGTTTAATATTTTCCAGGTTTTGCTATCTAGAAAAGATAATTATATGGCCCAAACACATTTAGAAATGCTTTTCTCTTTGGAATGCTTGCACAATTCTGAATTTTGGACGACACTAAATTTAATATTTCAAAAGCTTCCAAAAATGGCGGACAGACCAAATTTGATGTTGAAATTGCTTAGGAATCCCCCTCCGAGTAACCACCATGCATGCTGTCTAACCAACATGCATGCTGCCTCTAATAGCAAGCAATGACTGCTTTCACCACAGTGCCTTTCTGTTATACTTGTTGGAGTCTACTCCTGTAGTACTGTAATGATTTTGTAAAAATAAAACTTTTCTTCTTCTTTTTCAGAAACACCTCAATCGTACATAAACGGAGAAGCAAACCATAAGGGCCAACTTCCATTTCTCAATTTCGTTTCATTTTCTCCCTTAGCCATTAAAACACATTTACCTTTTGACTATTCTCCCTCATGGAATATAAAGATGCAGTTTCTCCATTGCGTTTATAATATTTACATAAAAAAAATAATAACCAAAAAAAAAAAAAAAAAACCGAACCCTATGATAAGAATATATGCAATGATTCTTTAGCCCCCCAAAAAAAACTTAATGATTTATGATTCTAATGCCTATTTAACACCAGATGATCATTCCTCCAATTCATTCACCATTTTGATTGCTTACAAGCAAAACATTCCCTACTACAGTAATCCTCCGTTTTTATAAACATAATAACCTTTAAATAAAGAGGACCGTTCTATATTCTGAGTCAAACTTAATCACTCTTTCCTTCTACTATTAGTTTCTATAAAATCCCAGAACTCATGTCAATTTTGTGATGCTTGTCATCGAATTTTACACTTAGAAAGAAAGATATACTTACACATAAGCAACTATAATGTTATACACACAATAAACTGGCAACCATAATATGCTAAAACAAACAAGTTTTCTGGGGTTCCTACTCCTAGGAATTCATTCATATTCACGGTACTCCACATCCAATAAGACTATGCCCGTGCAATGTTTGACAACAATTACATCTTAAAAACACAATCACCCTAGATGTTAAAACAATAATCTGTTAAAAAAAAAAAATCACAAAAGAGTAGTGCTAAGTGTAGTGGCTGCATTTTTAATTTTAATTTTAATTTTTATCTATAATAAACAGCTGATAAAAATCCAAAATCAATTACAAGGAGAGGGACAATAAGTCCACCAACAACAAATATATAGAAACAAAACACTAATTCAACAACAACTATCGCGAGTTGTGGCACTGGCAGTGATTTTTCATGTTATAGATGCAATCTTTCAATACTAATTGGAGATACTTTTGTTAAATACACACCAATAAAAGAATGAAAATTTTTGTATCCTATTAATTGGTATCAATATTCTTCCAAAAATGTTAAATATAATGCTTTAGGAGAAACAAAAATCCTCAATCTTCTATTTCTAAAAGTACATTGCTAGCCTGCTGTGCATTTCAACTCTCAGCCACTAACTCACGTGGTGGTAATTTGTCATCTATGGATACAATCTTTTAATACTAATTGACATAAAAGTTTTTTCAAATAAGAATCATAAGCTATGTTTGGTATGAAGGAGAAAAAAAAAGAAATGAGGGAGCAGTCTATCACCGAGGTGAGGGAAATGGGAAAGGAGGAAGAGGTCATTTCTCTAATATTGTTTGGTATGAAATCCTTCCAATAATCTCTCCGGTATATGAGAGATCAAAATTGGGGTGGTTCGAAGGACTGAGAGTCTTCCTCTTTTCTCTCCAACTATCAATGTCAAAATTATTGTACTAATCCCTCCACCCCTCTCCTTCCACTTTTCTCTCCTACCAAACGCACCCACATTGTTTGGGTTAATTGGTATCAAAAATTTGGATAATGGTTGGAATTCGTAGCAGTATTCTTACTAAAACGTGAAATTTATTGCATTTTAGGAGAAAAGAAGAAGAAAAATACCTTTGACAGTCGAGAGAGAGAGTGGTGAAACAAGCAGGGCAGCTGAGAACTGCATCAGAAGTACGACCTTTCCTCTTCTTTTGAGCCCATAACTCATCTTTCTCATCAAGTTCTGAATCATAGAACTCCGGTTTCACGGAGTAGTCTAGTTCTTCATCATCAGACACTGAACAACAGAAAACCAACCAAACCCATTAAACTATACTCAAATTGAATTCGGAATGAAGAAAGACAAAGTACATACATACATAAATAAATATATATATATATATATATGAATATATATTACCAGTTTGTTGAGAATTGGTGGGTGAGTCCATCGCGTGCTCGGTTTTATCTTCTTCCATGTCTCTCTTTCTGCAGTCTCGCTGTTGTTTAAAAGAGGGAAATGGCGACTTTTTTTTTATTTAAATTTTTCAGAAGATCTATTTGCTTTTCATTTTAGGTAAGCAGCAGCAATTAATACTACAATTTTAATACTACAATTTTTAAGGGAGGCCAGTAAATAGAATAATTAAATTAATCCAAAAATCTTTAACTCCAAAATTATTGTATTAAAACATAACATACTTTTATATATATATATATATATATTTTAATCCCTAGCAACTATTTTAGACCGAGAGACGGTGGTGTAGATATATATAGGGTTTTCAAATTTAAGGGACACTTAACGAATAATTTTGACTTGAAAATCACCAAAAAAAAAGGAGGGATGGGAGAGGCTGTGGTAGAGCCTCTTCCAGAAATCCTATCGGTAGAGCTCTATTTTTAACTGTTAGATTTTAATCGAATGGTTGATATATCATTGTTATCATAGACCTTACCTCATATAAACTTTCCCACTCCAAGTCTTCTCTACCGCCGGTGATTGTCCACCGCCGGCGACAGACGCCGGCGACCCACCCCAATGCCGGTGACCTAACTCCGGCATTTTTTCCTGCCGCCGGCGACCCAATTTCTCTCTCTTCCCCTTTCTCTCTCTTCTCTTCTCTCTCTTCCCCTCTCTGTCTTCCCCTCCCCGACTGCCCCCCGTCCCCCCTCCGCCGCCGCCCCCAATCTGGTGAGCCCCCGACCTTCGGCACCCCCTCCCCCGGCCTCCTCCCACCCCCCGCCCCTCGCCCAATCACGAAATCGCGTGAAATCGTGATTTCGCATTTGGGCGAGGGGCGAAATCGCATTTCACGTTCGCCCAATCGCAAAATCGCGATTGGGCGAGGGGTAGGGGGTGGGGGGAGGCCGGGGGAGGGGGTGCAGGAGGTGGGGGCTCACCGGGCTGGGGGCCAGCAGGGGAGGGGGGGATGGGGGGCAGCCGGGGAGGGGAAGAGAGAGAAGAGAAGAGAGAGAAAGGGGAAGAGAGAGAAATTGGGTCGTCGCGGGCGGAAAAAATGCCGAAAGTAGGTTGCCGGCGTCGGGGTGGGTCACCGGCTTCGGGGTGGGTCGCCGGCGTCGGTCGCCGCAGTGGACAGTTGCCGGCGGCAGAGAAGACTCGGGGTGAGAAAGTTTATATGAGGTAAAGTCTATGATAACAATGATATATCAACCGTTCGATTAAAATCTAACGGTTAAAAAAAGAGCTTTATCGATAGAGTTTCTGGGAAGATTTTATTACAGCCTCTCCCTATATTTTTATATCCACAAAAATAATAAATATCTTTACTTAATCGTTATTTCTTAATATAAATATGGTAAATCTATTTTTTTTTTATAAAATATCATATTTACCTATTTTATACACCCACTTCCATTTTAATTTTAATTTTTTATTTACTAAAACAAATTTCAAAAATATTACTAAGAAAAAAAAATACTTTTTCATTCTCAAAAAGGGAACATTAAGGTTTTCATTAAAAAAAAAAAAGGAACATAAGGCCTAAAAACAAAAAAAGAAACATAAAATATCTCTTTAAAAAAAAAAAGGAAACAACAAAAATTCTAATGAATCAAGAAAATTAAAAATACCTACTTCAATAATATTACTAAACAAAATTCAAAAATATTAATAAGAAAAAAAAATACTTTTTCATTCTCAAAAAGGGAACATAAAGGTTTTCATTAAAATAAAAAAAGGAATATAAAGCCTAAAAAAAAAAAGAAACATAAAATATCTCTTAAAAAAATGAAACAACAAAAATTCTAATGAATCAAGAAAATTAAAAATACCAACTTCATTAGTATTTTGGCTCTTTAAGAGACATTTTTTCTTTTATTCTTATCTCACTTAAATCTTTCATTGAAAATTTTCATGTAGTTATGAAGATTTCTTAAGAAAAAAATTGATAAAGAACAATTTAAGGGTTTATAAAATGAAATTAATGTTAATTAAATATGCTTGGAATTTTTTCTTGTTTCTTTAAAAATATTATTTCCATTTCCATTTAATGTGGCGTATGTTTTTTTTTAACTAATTAAAAAAAAAAAGAATAACTCTATTCATATGTATGTATGGGTATGGGCTTATGACATGTTTACATTTCATAAATAAGGAATGCGAGTTAACGTCTTGTTTATTTACTTACTTCTTCTTTTTTTTCTTCTTTCTCTTTTTTCATTTGAAATGGGAATTGTAAATAGTTGACCCCACACTAATTTGGGATTAACCCCTTATGACTCTTAATACTTATTTTAGCATTAAATTACCATCTTATCTTTGTTTTGCTTACAAAATATTATATTAAATAATAGTAAAAACTTATATTAATTATTTTTATTAACTAAATATAATTCATTTGTTAACTTAGTATTATACAATTGTCCTAATTATTATTAATTTTATTAAAATAAATAAAGAACTTATTTTTGTTATAATATTTAATATGTATCTATTTTTTATTTTACTTATCGTAATTCATTTTTTGTTTTGCTCTTTTTAACTTTCTAAACAAAAAAATTACAGAACGTATATTTTTATTGTCTTGATATTATAATGATTATTTTTACTCTAGGTTAATAGTATGGCAATGAATAAACAAATTAATCATTTTTTAATTTTGAAAACACAATAAATGAAAGAGTATACACGTAAATTTACAACAATTCATTCAGATTTTGAGTTTAAGTAAATGTATAAAATCAAGTAAATAATCGGATTCCGCATCCTCACTCCGACTTATATCCACTCCGAATCATACTCACTCTGATTCATATCACTCTGATTATGCATAAGATAAAAAAATACATACCAAAAAAAAAAGAAATAAAAAAAAAATATAGATCCATCATAATACATCCTTAATGAATTTGAAGGTAATTTTATTTGTAGGGGGAGTCTATTAACACTTATTCATCTACTTTTCCCACCCCTGTATTTAATGTACTTTATTATCACTAATTTGTATATGAGTAAAATTACTTTTAAAGACAAAAGTGTTCTTAAAGACACTATACGCACCTCACTTTAGTAATTAAAAAATAAGAATACAGCCTTTTAAATACAATACATATTAATCTTTTAAAACAAATTATAATATCACTAATTTGTATATGAGTAAAATTACTTTTAAAGACAAAAGTGTTCTTAAAGACACTATACGCACCTCACTTTAGTAATTAAAAAATAAGAATACAGCCTTTTAAATACAATACATATTAATCTTTTAAAACAAATTTGTAAGAAATAAGTATAGTTTGTCTCATGATGAAAACGAACATTATAAAAGTTATTTTGTTTAAAATATCGTGATTATCATTTTGCTTGCATAATTTTCTTTTTCTTTTTCTTTTAAATAAAGATGATGATGTAAAATTCGAGGGAAATTTGACATATATTATACTTGCAGAACAAGATTTTTTTTTTTTTTTTTTTTAAAACAGCAGTAAATTGAAACAAATAATTTAAAACAACCCAGATAAAACAAAGGAGAAGATGTAAAATCAAAGTTTGATTTGAAATGACACCTAAAAAAAAAATTATAAGAAAGCATGATTTTAAGGGTGAAAAAAGTTAAATCACATAAAAAAGTGAAATTACATACAAAAATAAAACAGAAAACTATGTACATATATGCATATGACTATTAATTCCTAAAACAACGTAAACAAGATTATGAACAAAATCTTATGACGTTAGATAATTAAAAAAAAACCAAATAAGGTGGAAAAACAATAAATTAAAAAAAAAACTTTTGTTAAAAAGAAGAAGAAGAAGAAGAAGGGAGGGTTGTTTGTTGATTGGTGGGTGGAAATGACAAATATATATATATATATATATATATAATTATAATTGTAAGAAAGCATGACTTTAACGCGCGGCGGCCGGGGGTGGGGTGGTGGTGTGTTGATATTTGTAAAATCTTATGACGTTGGATAATTATAAAAAAAAAAAAAACCTAGTAAGGTGGAAAAACATTAAATTTTTTTAAAAAAAAACTTTTGTTAAAAAAAATGAAGGGAGGGTTATTTGTTGATTGGTGGGTGGAAAAAGGATTAAAAAATACAAATTAGTTATAAGTACTTTTTTTTGGAAAAATATTAGGGTGTATAAAGTAGTCATTAGAATTTAAACTTTAATTGATGGTTGGTTTAAGAAATATAGTGGGAAAAGTAGAATAAGGGGTGTCAATAGACCTCCCTTTTATTGTATGACATATGTTGATGTAAAAAATCTTTGACATAACACCATATGAGATCGCTTGACGTGATCAGTCTTGTGCCATTGTGCTCCGCCTAGTCGTCTACAAAAGAGAAGCACATCGGAGTAAGGGGGACACTGGTGGGGTATCTGCTAAGGGCATTCTGATTCTTAAGTCAGTAAGGGGCAAGTGAAGAAGCAAAGTTTTGGAAAAGAAAATTAGTCTATACCTGAGGTAGTGAGGCACTCATCTATTTATAGGTGTTTCTCATGGGTTCGAGTCCTTGGTTGACGCTAATGGATTGTGTTCCGAGTGGTCCCGGTGGGTAGAGATGCTTCGGATATACAGATACTTGACCTCCACTATACGTGTGTCACATGTCGTACTATTCGAGTGATAGGGGGGACACGAGTGCAAGTCATTAGTACTGGTATAGGCGGCTGGTACTGTGTTAGTTCGGTCAGATAGTGGAGGGTGGTGCCAGAATAGAGACAATGATATGTACAGTGATATGTATCGGATATCAGATGTCAGGTGATGCAGGGTAGTAGGTGTACGGTTGTCAGTCGGAATGGGACGATGGCAGGGGCAATATGGCCCGATCATTCTGTAAGAGACTTAGTTATCGTCGGGAAAGTATTGCTCGGGCTAGTACTTCAGAGCCCAATAATGATATGCTCAAGGTTTTCAAAGGAGAGGTAATTCGAGAATCAGCAACCTAACAGAGGTGCTAGTAGATCAATCTAGTGACCCGAGAAGGGACTTCATTTACAATCGCGACCCGATTTCTCTGGTTTGATTGGATAAAAGAACCTACTGGTTCTCGTGCACCTCGTTCCCAGGTGGATAGGTGGTCTCCAGCATCGAAATGAATACACCATCAACATTAGCCTCCTAAGCACTCATAGTCTTTTCAGGCTGGGGGTGTTATTCGCCATGTGGTCGAGACCATCTGAATGAATTGCACGCCTTCTCTAGATACTAGTCGGAGTTTATCAAAGTAGGTCTAGTTGGAGTTGGTTATCACACATCTGGTTGGATGCATCACCTTCAAAAATTTCTGATATATGGCAGCTTTATGCCACGTGTCATTTCTTGGTTGGTGAGAGGTCAGAGAGACCCTTCAAATTATGCACCTCCGTTTTCCCGCCTAAACCCCATCCTATAAATAGGGGGTTGGGACCTTTTCTTTTCTATTCTCATATTTATATTTCATGTAATCCTACCGAAAGCTGTCGACTAATGCCAAGAAGACCATCATTTGCAAGTAGTGTTCCAAGTGCACGAGGAGTTCCGAGAAGGTAAACCCCTTCTCCTTTGCATAGCTTTTTCTGAGAAGATGAGTAACCTGTTTGGTGACTCCGAGAATAATAATCTCTCCATGGAGGTTGACATAACAGGCTCCTCGGAGAGCACCGACTCTTCCGACTCCACCGACCACAACATTGATTCGACTGAGCAGGCCGGAAGGACCCCTGACAACTTGTTGGGCATCTTAGACATCCCTACCTCGAGAGGTGGGCCAGCGCCATCTGGGTATGCACGATAAGGTGTCTAGTGGTTGAGGTAGATACTGTAGTTGGGTCCAACCACTCTCCCTGATTGTTCTTTCATGGATGAGTTGAGCGGTATGTGGTCTTCCGAGCAACCTAGGATGTGAACATGTCCCCAAGTAGTGGACCTGACTGGGGAAGAGGATGCAACCACGACTAGAACAGCCAGGCAACTGAGTACATCTAGTCGGGAAGGGGGCTCAGAACAACAATCTAAGAGCTCGGGGAGTGCGACCCTTCAAGGTGAGCCCATCTAGGCTCGGCAGTGCGGTCGGAGTCCAGATCAATGGCATCTTGGTTTAGCGGATGGCAGATATGGAAATGGTCGTCTATGCTAAGGTCGTCCTATGTACACAGTGGACTATTTCACTACGACGGTCACCTTCGAGTACTTGGAGTCGCTGTCGGAAGAATTCCAAATCTTAGATGACATCGAGTTGATCGTGCATAGTCCGGATGACCTGCTTTCTCATCTTCCTCCCGGTCACATTACGTTGTTGGTAGAGTTCTCTCGGGTTGGCCTTCATTTGCCCTTCCACCACTTTTTGAGGCAGATGCTCCGGAGACTTAACGTAGCCCCCATATAACTGTCAACGCTTACTAGACACTGATCAGCTGCTTCGTTCTCTGGGCGAAATACTTTCATGTGGAACTCCCGTTTAGTGTGTCCTAGAAGCTTTATGGAGTGAAGACAGCTCTATCCTTGACTGGGTCATGCTACTTCCAGGGCTACTAAGGGATATTCATCGTAGGTTGCCTGGACTCGGACAAGAACTACAAGCATTTGTGGTTCTACGTGACGGGCAAGTGGTTATCTAGTCTGAGCGACTACGTGAAGAGGAAAGGAGTTTTTATTTTTGTATTTTTTTTCTTTTCTTTACAGTTTTTTTAGAAGTAATCCTGTGTACATATCATTTCTTAGCTTGCATTTAGTTCTCTAATTAGAGATGAAATATTTAAGTTAAAGTTAGTTAATTTTTTAAAAATAACTTATAATTTTTATTGACTTAAAAAAATAATAAAAATTGATATGAAAAAAATATAATTCAGTTGAAATTTAATTGAAATACCAAACAAAATATTTGTTTATGTATAAATTTTTCATCTCGACCGTTGAAAAACAATCCAAAGGTTCAAAATTTTTACCTCATCTATATAGTAAAGTGAGTTTATCCCATAATAGAAGTTCCTTTAAATTAATACGATTTTCATTTTATAATTATAAAATAAGATATACCAAACATGCAAAACAATGACCCATGAAAAATGCCAATTTCAAAAAAGAAAAAAGTAAACAGAGAATTATATTATGAGTATCATTTTATAATTTTATTCCCCTTAATATTTATTTTAATATTATAAAATGATAAAATTATTAATTTTAAAATTATAATAAAAGAAACTGTTAAATTTATTATATTCTTCCATATAAAATTTCAAAAACATTCTTTCAAAATAGCATTGGGAATTTATTGTGGCCGACAAGCTCCCACACCCGCAAATGAACTCCCTCCACTAATTTAACACTTCCAATGTCACTGTCCAATCCTTCACAAAACTTGCTCGCTTCACAAAATCCTCAAAAAAAAAAAAAAAAAAAAAAAAAAAAAAAAAAAAAAACCCCCACACGCACACATTCACAAAATGAATAAAAAGAAACAAAAATCAATGTTTTTTAAATAAAAATTCTAATATAGTCAAACGTTCATTGGTAGTCCTCCCAAGTTTGAGAAAGAAACTCCAGGGAAGAATAATGGACACAATCGTCTCGAAATCGACGATGTTACTATCCAAACCAACCATTTTCCCGGTCCGCACAGCTTCCCATACATCTTATTATTCGTCTATGGCTTCCTCTTCCAAGAGCCTCAACCTCCGCTTCTCCTCCTCCTCCTCCAGTTCTAGCTCCGGAATCCGCAGAACCCAATTGGGTCCTAGTCAAGTTCGTAAGCTTTCCGTCTCTTGCGGAATTGGGATTCGGGAGATTGACGAGACCCAGTTTTCCGATTCGGTTCTCAAGTCAGACGATCCTGTTCTCGTCGAGTTCGTCGCCAATTGGTGCGGTCCTTGTCGGCTTATCGCTCCGGCCGTTGAATGGGTAGCTCAGGTTCGGTTCTCTCTTTTTACATTCAGCTTTTTGAATTGTGTTTTGGAAGTTGGGAACTTTCTCTTTTGTTTTCATGTCGTTTAGTTTTTCAAGTCCTCAATATTGAATGGATAGACAAAATCATAAATAGTGAAAGAACAATGGACGATGTTTATATATGTGTGTGTGTGTGTGTGTGTGTGTGTGTGTGTTTGTATTGACAACAAGTATGTTTTGGAAGTTGTGGCGGTTTTAGGTTTCACTTTCTATTTGTATACGGGTCGTTGAGATTTTGAAGCTGTTATGTAGCCAAGTTCATAAGTGAAGGAAAAGATTGAAGGATGTTATACTAATTAAGCCTTCTAATCCTTTACCATATCCTTTAACAACGAGAACAACGAGAGCAACAATATGAAAGATGAGCAAACAGACACACACAAGATTCGTAGTAGGCTTCACCGAGAGCTAAGTCCGGCTTTAGTCGCTGCAGACCTTCACTATAATGAGAAAAAACTAAAATCACTAGAGAATCACGCACCCCTGGATTCTTGTACTTGGTGCATTTTTCTCTAATCAGAAACCCAAAACCGGCACCACCCAAGTACAAGTGTAACTAGGGTAATCGAAATCGAGGACTATAATTAGGCTCCACACACTCAAGAAGGGGAATAGTGTTTATTGGTTTCCAGGGGGAAGTGGATGCGTTTGGTTTGGGTGGAATTATTTTAGCGTATTTCAAGATATGTTCATTGAAACATTAATTAATGGACCATTTGGGCTAGATTCTGGATTCGACAAAATAGCAATTTGGGTTAAGTAGTTGACAATGATAATGATTCATTACACTCTCTTCAAGTTGACTTTTTGATAAAATTATACAGGTTTGAGAGTGAAATAGTGGATAAATAATGCTAAAAGACTGAAAGAGATTGAGGAAGGATGGATTTAGGATAAAGAATGAGAGAAGTGTCTAGTTCGTATCCAAGTTAGAGCTTTTTGTCATCTAACTAAAGCTCTAGAAAGAAGTGTATGATAATTTGCTAACAATTTATTCATCAGTATTTTTATGGAAGGCCTAAAATCTATGATTCTCAATTTTATAAAAATATTTGGAGGCTTGGATTAAAGTACTATAATCGGCTAGCCTCACGAGAGTACTTCAATACAATTGTTTACAAGCCAAGTGAGCAATTTGCTCATTGAACGACTAGAAGGTTGATTCTTAATGAAGATTTTTTACGAGGATAGAGCAGGGGGAAGTGTTTCTAGGAAGGGTAGTCACGAGCTCAGAAGGAGGTTCCTCTGCCTTGGAAGCTTTCCCAGACCTATGAAATTCTATTATTTCATTTGTACCAGCAAAATCATAAGATATACTAGCGAGCATGTAGAAAACTAAGAACAAAGGGCCCAAGGAGCGCAAGCATTCCCTGAAGCCTCTTGATTTTGAATCATTATCCACTTTTCCTAAAATTCCTTTAGTTGAACTACAATGGAACATGTTTTTGTTAAGTAGTTGACAAAGGACGGATCATTTTGCACGAGTGCATATCCGTAAGCAGATTCATTTTGATCTGATTTCTGTCATCTAGTACGAAACTACCTTAGGAGAAATTATCTCCATTCCTAGTTGTGATAAGTTTATTGGACATATAAAGAAACATATTTTTAAAGCCTTAAAATTCTCAAAACCCTTCCTTCTTGTTCTTTTTAGATACCTGTTAGTGTTACATTTGGCAAAATGAAAGGTTGATCCTTTGTCCATGTTTTAGGAACTCACAGTCTACTTTGGCATGAGATGGGGTAAGCTATATTGTGTTGAGTTCATTCTTTTACTGTGTGTTTCTATGTGGAATCTGTACTTATTTTTGGTTCTCTTAGTACAAATGGCATGCAACCCAAATCGTGATTTTCTTACATTGAATGTTTATATTTATATTTTGATAACAACATCGAACGTTTAATTATTTCTAGTATCATGTTGCTTCGGCACTGAATGGAATAGTAAAAATTTGCTAGCTTTTCCTTCTTCCTATGATGCCTTTGGTTTGACATTGATGTATGTAACATTCTATGTAATTAGATTTCACTTTCATTAATACCTAATTAGCAAATGACTACGATACTACTCAATTTTTTTACTGAATAGTAAGACAAACTGACAATTTGTCGACTAAAGTTAAGTTAGTTAGATCCATATAATCATTTCTTCTTGTAAGGACTTGTATTTAGTTTAGTGTCATCTGCGACGGAATATGTAATCTCCCTATTGCCCTGATGGTTGACAATAAGATTAAAATAAAGAGGGAACCAACTGTTGCTAAACTATCTTCTGATTAACGCTAAAAGTAGAAAAATAGTAGATAATTAACAACAGCTAAACTGCCTTTTAATTGGCTAAAAGTAAACTTTATATAGTCTTTGGAGATTATGAAGTATAGAGGAGAGGTAGTATTGGATCAAATGCCATTATAGGGAACGAGTGATGGTTTGCAAGAGCTTCTACACGTCTAAAGGTGGGAGTTGAATTAGCATTATTTTTTTTAGATCGAATTGCACGGGGTTAAAGAAAGTCAGTCAGTTAGGGAAGATAAACTCTTGGCATTTTTCGAACTTGTGAAGAAATATGCAACTAGTCTTTATCAAATTTGAAAAAGATTATTGGTAAAATTTGTCTTTTTGGAAGTGTATACTTGCTACACAGTTATGCCTTTTCTGTTATATGAAATGCAAAATATTCACTTGATAACCTCAAATTGTAGTTAGATTAAACTTATTTGCGATAGGATCCAGTTGCTCTAGAATAGGTCATCCTGCACATGTACCTCTTGAAAGTGCAGAAAACCGCAGCGTCCCACCAAACCGTCCTCTCCATTGTAGTCTGCATTTTTTGGCAGAATTACGGCATTTACTGGCCATCCGAAAATGTCTATTTCTGTCACCAACACACAGAAATTTCGAGAAAAAATTAAATTTTTTGAAGTGTTGCCATGATTGATGCAATTATTAAAAATATGACCCTTTGAAATAATGCATTAGAATTTAATGACTTGGGGTTGGTAGATGGACAGAAGTATCAAGCAGCAACTTGGCTGGTAACGTTTTAAGGGTTCTATCCAAATTTGCAACATTTTCTGACAATAAGTTCTTAACAATATACAGGAATACAAAGACAGATTAACAGTTGTAAAGATCGATCACGATGCAAACCCAAAATTAATTGAAGAATACAAAGTTTACGGTTTGCCGACTTTGATTCTATTCAAGAATGGGAAGGAAGTTCCGGACAGTAGGAGGGAAGGCGCCATTACAAAGGTGAAGCTCAAAGAATACCTTGATGCTTTGTTGGAGTCAATTTCCGTCGTATAACACCTTTCCTTGATAAGAAGACATGCTCGCTCTGCACAAATTTAACATGGTAACAATGTGAGATACATGCCTTCTTTGTCATGTTGTTTCTTCTATATTTGTACAATATTTTGTATATCCTTTGTATTTTTTAACTTGAGCTGTAGATTGCGGAAACCTACTATGAGAGAAGTTGGAGCATTTTCAGTTGTATTATGCCCTGATTCCTCTTTCCAGAACCTTTTCTTCTTTGCTCCTCATTTTTAGGTTTTTCACACTAGCGCCCTTGAATTTATTGGTAAACAAATGAGACCCTAATTTTGAAAATCTATTGTATTTGTGGCCCCAAACACAATTTATCCGAAACATGTTGTTAGGTGGGAAGCTAAATCTGAATCCAGGCTAAACTTTTAGATTTCGGGCGTTGATCTTCGTCTAACCACGGATCTCTGATGGGTATTATTGGGATTGAGATTAGACTTTGTTGGCTTCATTACAAAAGCAATCAATTCCTACGTAAGGTGTCTCTGATATCCGTTGTTAGTTACACTGTATTGTTAAGACTCTAATCATTAAAAATAAAAATTTACAATCCAGACCAGATACGTAATCAAAAGTTTGATGCATGTGGTCCATATTGGCTGATAGTGAAGCATCTTCTCAGCCACAAAATCTCATCCCCCCTCTCTATAAATAGGGAAGGTTGTAACTCAATGTGACACCACCATGATCATCAACGTTCAATAGAGTGTGTGAAGAGGGAGCGTGAGAGAGAGTGAGATAGATGAAGAAGAGAGAGAGAGAGCGAGAGAGAGAGGAAACGAGAAAAGATAGAAATGTATGTTAGTGAAATAAATAAAAATAATAATTGACTTAAAATAGTTTTTTTTTTTTAATCAGAATGACTATAAACTCTTTAAATATTGACAATTTCAGTTATTTTTGTCCAAAATTACTAATTTTTTAACGAAAAGGATCACATAACCCCTCGTCTTAATTAACGATCAAAAGATAAAAATGTCCGTTTTAAACACCTCACATCAATAACATTTAAAAAAAATTATACAAAAAAATGACATTAAAAAAAAAGGGAGAGAGAGAGTTGAGAAACCCAGCCCTCGAGGGTTTTATAAATATGAGATTAAAATGGGTATCATGTTGCAACACTAGACCCCAAAAAGAAAATATTGGAAGGCTAGCCTCATTCATTAATGAATATTTTGTTTTCTCTAAAATACCCTTTACAAGTAAAAAATAAAAATAAAGGAAAATAAAAGAAAAGGGAATCCAATAAAAGGATTATCTTTTCTTAAAAAAAAAAAAAAAAAAAACTGAAGAAGCCCACTTTTTTTCATCGGTTTCATCTCCTTCACCGCCTCAAAACAACCATCATTTTTCATTTCCATCATCCCCCTCAAAACGGTCATCCTTGTAGTCGGGTTAACATCTTGCACCATTTTCACATTCCGGGCATCGATTTCCGGTCACAAGAAGAGGAGAGAAAGTATTAAAAGTTTATAAAATCTCTAAAATTTTGGTAAGTTCATCTCAAACCCTCAAATTTTTTTGTTTAAATCATTTTCAAAGTTGTTCAAAGGTTGGACATTCATGGTATGAAAGCTTAATATAGAAAAACAACAATGATTCAACCTATTTTGCACTAATTTTCAGCTTGTAAAATCTGTAAATTTGCAAATCCCATCATAAGATTAGTACAGTGACCTGGTCGGCCGAACCGATTTGACCAGTCTGGTGATTTTGGGACGGTTTGGTAGTTTTGAACTAGTCTTCAATTTTCATTAATTTTTTTAATTCTTTCATAACAATCTTTTTTATTTTTCTTATTTTTATTTTAAAGGAAAATAAGTGAGATTGTCATTTATTTTCAATATGATGGAGAATGGAAGGAGAAAGATGACGGGTCGTATAAATGGTGCAGAAGGAAAAAGAAAATCAGGAGCATAGTACTATTAGATGATCCGGATAAAGTGAAATATTCTAAAGTTATTGATTACATATTTAAAAGGCTTCATGTGGATCAAAAAAGTATGGAATTAAAAATAAGTTACATTCTTTTGTGTACAATATCATCAGGTCCTAAAATCATTTTGGATGATTTGGGTGCTAAGTATTATCTTTTAGACTTTTGTAAAATGACACAACGTAGAAGTATGCTACATGTTGAGCTCATGAAAAAGGTTGAAAGTAATGATAACAATTATAAAGTATCACTTGAAGTTGAAGGAGATAGAGGATATAATATGGAAAATGATGAAAATATTCAAGATGAGTACTTCGACATTAACATGGAGGCACCAAGGGTCTATGATGTTGCTTCTGCACCAAGCCACGAAGGTGGTGTTTTAGATGTGCCTACCTTAGAGGAATGACCTAATCAGTAGACAACGACATCTGCCCCCAACTCCGAAACGACAACGTTCATGTGTAGAAGTAGACCCGATCATAGATCATTGTGATCCATTAACAATAGATGACAGTTCTGTGTCTTTTAGTTTTGATGATGGTATGAGTATTGCAGTTGGTCAGGAATTTGAAAGCAAGAACGAGGTGAAGAATTTGATAATCGATACTTCGTTGAAAGCTTGTTTTGATTATAAAATAGTCAAGTTAACCACAAAGTTGTTCGTGGTGAAATGTACAATCCTAGATTACAAGTGGGCATTACGAGCTATGAGGATCACGAACTCAGATCGTTTCTCTCTCTGAATATATTATAACACTCATACCTGCTCTGTTAGTTCGGTGAATAAAAGAATCAGACAAGCAACTACAGATTTAGTTTTAGATATCTTAAAAAAGGAGTTTACAGGCCAGCTTGAGATACCTACCTCATGATGAAAAATTGTGACATGTTAATATCCTACTTCAAAGCTTGGAGCAGTAAGTGATGTTAGGTGTGTACCAGAGGTCAGTTTCGAGATTCTTCCTAGCTAGTTACACATGATAAAGTTAATGAACCTCGGCACGGTCACACACTTGGTAGTAGATAAAGATCAAAGGTTTAATTACCTTTTCATTGTATTAGGCGCGTGCATCGAGAGATTTAAAGCAATGAGAAAGGTAATTGCGGTTGATATGATCATCGCCACCGCCCAAGATGGCAACTACCATCAATATCCTCTTGCTTGTGGAGTGGTCGACTCGGAGAATGACAACTCATGGAAATGGTTTATGATAAAACTTGAGGAACTCATACTCGATGACGAAGAGCTGGTCATAATTTCTGATAGGCACCAAAGCATCCGCAATGTAGTTGAAAAAGTATATAAAAAGTCTCACAATGGATTTTGTGCATGACACCTTTATCAAAATATCAAATCATGTGTTCACCGAGGATCTCGTGTTAGAGCTGGAAAGGGTACAGACAAGGTCAAGTTTAAAGGTACCATCACAAGTAAGTTCATGAAAATCGCTGCGGCATACTCTGAGTACAAGTTCAACCAACTCTATGATGACTTAAAGAATAGATATCCTGCTACCGTAGAATATCATGATGATCATGTATATGTCAGAAAATGGGCCAGGTGTCACTTCACAGGATCACGTTACAATATCTTGACTACTAACGGTGCTGAGAGTATTAACAGTGTATTAAAGAAGGCAAGAACGTATCATTTGCTGCCCTTGATTGATTCAATTATAGATTAAATCTCTGAATGGTTCAACAATCATCATAAGGAGTTGAGTCTTGGATCTTCCTCACAATGCTTAACCCCAATGGTAGAGAAAATATTGCGTACAAAATACAAAGAGTTCACAATCTTGACTGTGAAAGAACTAAACAGTATTACACTTGAGTATTATGTCACAGGATCGAATGACAATTTCTTGGTTGATCTAAGAAGAGGAACCTGTACATGTAAAGTATTTGATATCGACAAAATTCTTTGTATTCATGCCCTTGTAGTATTACAAGGGGGTAAGGATAAGATACATGATTTATACTCAAAATACTATATAAAAGAGGGGCATTGACTTATGTCTAAATCATTTATCTCATTCCGAGCTCATCAGAATCCCAGATGGCATAAGGAGTAAGAAGGTATTGCCTCCTGATTTCACAAAAAAACATGAGAGGCTTTAACAAACCAGATTTTCTTCTATTAGAGAACATCGGAAAGACAAAAACAAGCAATCATGTCAAGTAACTACTCATGAGAGCTTAGAATTGACAACCCCCATTTGAATATATTTGATCGAAGTAGATTTTCATAACATATGATCGTGTTTTCATTTTTAACTTTTACTAAAGATTTTGCACTACATCTTTTGTATTAGTAGTTGAATTATATTTGTAGTAATGAACTATATTTTGGATGTTATAGTGGCTGAAATCATTTTAATTATTTTTTGCAAGGTTATTAGTGTTAATGTTTGATTAAAATAAGTCAACATGTTATTGATTTTTATTTAAATGAAATTTACTTTCTTATATTTATATTTAAAGGATGCAAAAATGCTTTCGTGTCATGACCGAAAAGACCAACAATCCTTCAATGTAAATAAATACCAAACCCACATGATCACTCAGGCCGGTCTGGCAGGTTCGAAAAATTAGTTATGAAAGTATCATATCACTATGATGTCATGACCTGAAAGACCAACAAACATTTCATACAAATAAATACCAGGCCCACCTGACCGCTCCGGCTAGTATGGCTTGTTTGAATAATCGTTATATCACTTGCGTGTCATGACCGCAAAACCGACAACTGGTCCGAAAAAAAATTATCTGGTCTAGGTGACTGGGAAAACTATGATAAATAATACAAAAAATTTTAGTGTCATGACCTCAAAAACCGACAAACATTCGATATAAATAAATACTGAACCTACCAGACCGTTCAGTCGATATAGCCTATTTGAATAATCATTATATCATTTGAGTGTCATGACCGCCATAACCGACAACTGGTCTGGAAAAAAAAAATTTATGCTGTGAGTGACTAGGAAAACTATGATAAAGAATGCAAAAAAATTTTAGTGTCATGACTTGAAAGACCGACAAACATTCGATATAAATAAATATCGGACTCACTTGACCGCTCAGCCGGTATGGCCTGTTTGAATAATCGTTATATCATTTGGGTGTGTCATGACTGGTAAAATCGACAACTGATCCAGAAAAAAAAATTACCTGATCTGGGTGACTGTGAAAACTATGATAAAGAATGCAAAAAAACTTTAATGTCATGACTTGAAAGACCGATAAATATTTTATATAAATAAATACTAGACCCACCTGACCACTCAAGCCGGTATGCCCTATTTGAATAATCGTTATATCAATTGGGTGTCATGACCAGCAAAACCAACAATTGGTCCGAGAAAAAAAATAACCTGGCATAGATGACCGAGAAAACTATGATAAATAATACGAAAAAGCTTTGGTGTCATGACCTGAAAGACTGACAAACATTCTATATAAATAAATATCAGACCCACTTGACCGCTCAGGCTAGTATGGCTTGTTTGAATAATCATGAAGGTTTTTCATATCACTAGGGTGTCATAATCGCAAAGATTTACAAGAAGATAGCCAATTAGGCTAAAAAAAAAAAATACTTGGCTAGCTTAACCGTTATTCTCATTCCACTCACTATTATGGTGCCAAATAGCTCAGTTGTATGGTCTATTAATGATAGTTATCTAGATCAAACTATCGGTTGTATGCTCGTAACTCATGTATTATATTTAGTGAAAGAACATACCAATCTTCTCGCTTACCTAATATGATGTAGTATAAATTAAAAATTTTACTTATGACTTCCTGACCGGCATGACTGGCCTGACCGCCTATGCCGGTCAGGAATATTTTTACTCGGACCAGGGTGATCTTCTCTGTTTTTTCAATAATCACACGGAAGTAGTATAATACTTTTTTTTCTAGTTTTTTGGACTGGCATAACTGACCTGACCGCCTATGCTGGTTATGGATATTTTAACCAGAACTAGATTGATCTTATTTGTTTTTTCAATCAGCACACTATAGTAGAATAATGCTTTTTTTTTTTTCCTGGTTTTCCTGACCAGCATGACTGGCCTGACTGACTATGTCGGTTATCAATATTTTTACCCGAACCGGGATGATCTTATATGTTTTTTTGATCATCACACCGAAGTAGTATAATGCTTTTTTTCTGATTTTTTAGACCGGCGTGACTAACCTGACCGCCTATGCCAGTCAGGAATATTTTTACCCGGAATGGGTTGATCTTGTTTGTTTTTTCGATCATCACACCAAAGTAGTATAATGCTTTTTTTCTAGTTTTCCTGACCAGCATAACTGGCCTAACCGCCTATGTCAGCCAAGAATATTATTACCCGGATATGGGTGATTTTCTCTATTTTTCGATCATCACATTAAAGTAGTATAATGCTTTTTTTTCTGGTTTTCCTGATCGGCATGACTGATCTGACCGTATACCGGTCAGGTATATTCTTACTCGAGCCAACGAACGACCTTGTTGGTCTTACCATAAAGTACTATGGTAATTTTAATCTATTTTTTTGGACCGGCATGACTGACCTGACCACTTATATCGGTCAGGTATATTTTTACGCGAGCCAACGAGCAACCTTGTTGGTATTACCATAGATGTACTATGATCATTTAATGAAATCTGTTTTCCCGATCGGCATGACTAGCTTGACCGCTTATGCTGGTCAGGAATATTTTTACCCGGACTGAGATGATCTTTTCTGTTTTTTCGGTCATCACACTGAAGTAGTATAATGTTTTTTCTCTGGTTTTCTGGACCAGCATGACTGACCTGAGCGCCTATGCTGGTCAGGTATATTCTTACTCGAACAAACAAACGACCTTGTTGGTCTTACCAGAAAGTACTATGATAATTTTAATTTGTTTTTCTAGACTGGTATGATTGACCTGATCACCGATGCCGGTTAGGTATATTTTTACTCGAACCAACGAGCGATCTTGTTGGTCTTACCACGGAAGTACTATAATCATTTTAATGAAATCTGTTTTTCCTGGTCGGCATGACTGACTTAACCGTCTATGCCGGTCAGGAATATTTTTACCTGGACCGGGGTGATCTTTTATGTTTTTTCGATTATCACATCGAAGTAGTATAATGTTTTTTTTTTTTTTTCTGGTTTTCAGAACTAATGTGACTGACCTAATCACCTATGCTGTCAAGTATATTCTTACTCGAACCAACGAGCGACCTGTTGGTCTTACCACAAAGTACTATGATAATTTTAATCTGTTTTTCCGAACCGGCATTACTGACCTGACTGCTTATGCCGATTAGGTATATTTTTACTTGAACCAACGAGCAACCTTATTAGTCTTACCACGGAAGTACTATGATCATTTTAATGATATATGTTTTTCTTAACCGACATGATTGGCCTAACCGCCTAGGCTGGTTAGGTATATTTTTACTTGAACCGACGAGCAATCTTGTTGATCTTACCACAAAGGACTATGATCATTTTAATCAAATCTGTTTTTCCAGACCGGTATGACTGACTTGACCATCTATGCTGGTCATGTATTATTTTCCCCGGACTGGCCTGACTACCTATTTGGCCACCATAATAACTTATTTTAATATAACACCATAACTTAGGCCATGTAAAAAACATTGCAGAAACAAATTTGGATGCCATAAATGCAAAGTGTATCTTACAGAATTGTTTCAAAAGTAAAAGCAATTACATATATAAAGTGTTTAAGGAACCCAATCATTATGGTAAATATTGATTATCATCTTCTCTCTATAAAATTTGATCATCTCAACATTTATTAACTCAAAATTATGCCATTGTATATCGAACTCAATATATTTAATGACATTTATGGCACAATCTCCCCTATATTAAACAAGATGTTTGTTAGTATTTGTATATATATATATATATATATTATATAGATTTAATAATGAATTGTAACATATATCAAAGAAGAATTACTTGTACGCATATGCAAATTAGCATATTATTAATGGATAACTGTCAATTAGCTAAGAATATCTCCAGGCATCGTACACTTCTAATTACCCTAAGAATTGCAAAAGCAGATATGTAACATGCATCCACCCTAATAAAAATGCTTTCACTTTAACCTATATCAATGCACATGTTCAAAATTTGCTCCGTATTTTGAGATAAAATACTTAGTCAGATTGCATTTGCTAATTATATTTTGACTAATTTATCTTAATAATCATCAGATGCATTCTTATTAGTATTTTCTGCTTGGTCTGTCATGATCGAGGAAACAAAATTAGGCCTACTTGTATCTAATAAGAGCAATTGTAATCTGCGATTCACGGTAAAAGAATTTAAAAATTTCAGTCCACCCTCATAAGAACCTATTATCACTGGCTAAACAAAAACTAATTAACAAACTTGATGGATTTTTAACAAACTTACATTTTTTTTTTTGGATGGGGATCTTGTGTTTGGTCCCCTTTATCAGCTATAAGAGAAACTGAGGGGCCTATCTTTTGCTGGCTTTGAGTGAGACAAAAATAAGAAGAGAGTGAGATGGGCGGGTGGTATTGGGTTCCCTTTGCTGGCTGGATAAATGGGAGAGTCCATGAGTTAGGGCCCCCCACCTTTGTCATATTTAGCGGAGGAGAATGAGTGAGTGAGATGGGTGGGTGTTAGGTAGATGAGTCCCCTTTTTGCTAGCTGTGTGAGAGGGAGATAAGAGGAAAGGAAGATAAGAGGAGAGTGATTTAGCAGGGTAATTGGGACTTCTTTTGGGATTTTTTGGGCGAGGAAGTGCTTTAGTTAGAGATAGATAAAGGATATAGGGATTTTGACTGCCCTTTTGACTCCCCTTTACTTGTATTCTTTTTTTTTTTTTTTTTAATTGAAGATAACCTAAAAGAGTTTTTAGTCTTTTTGTTTAAAAATTGAATTAAAAAAAATAAAAATAAAAAGCAATCAAAACGGAGGTTATATTTGCAACGGTGGTTCAATTTTAGATTATATATGCAAAAGATGCCCCAAGTTGGGGACAGAGATGCCTGAGATCGAAAGTCATCGATCTCAGGGGACAGAGAAGCCCTCGGCGATCTCAGGCAACTTCTTCGTCGCCAATCTCAGGAGACAGAGAGAGAGAGTTGAGAAAAGCCCCTTGCTGGTCACCGAACGCAACCGCCACCCTTTACCACTGAACTCGGCCTCCCACTTTTTTCTCCTCGTAGATCGCCCACTCCCCGCCATTCGCCAAACACATGCAGCCCCAAAACCTAGCCCCACATTCTTCTTCATCACCGATCTCCCCAGCAAACAAACTTAAGCCCCTAGCAGGTCACTGAACATAGCCTGAACATAGCCCACCACCCCTACCACTGAGCCCCTAACCCCAATCAGTTTTGCTTTGTTTTGTTGAATAAAGCATGTCAAAGCAAGCTAGACCTCCCCCCCATCATTGAACCCAAACCCCCCAACCCCATCGATGAACGCAGCTTCTGTGTCTCTATCACTGAAACTTAGGCCCCAGCATCTCCATCGTTGAAATTCAAGGCCCACACCCCACCATCGAATCCCATGTTGCGGTGAACTTAGGTCCCCCACTAAACCGATCTGGGTTTGCATCCCACTCTGGGACAAACTCCCCCGATCTGGGTTTGGCCCCCCTTCCTGGTCACCTCTCCGTCATCGAAATCTTGGTACCACCCCCGATTTGTGTTTGCTGATTGGAGGGGAAGAAATAAAGAGATAGAGAGAGAGAAAGGAGAGAGGGAGGATTTGTTTGATTTGTTTGATTTTTATTAAATTAATTATTGTTATATTACTAAAATATCCTTTTAAATTGAATCACTTGCACTTGTATATGATCACTTTTGTTAGAAACTTAATCGAATTGGATGAAAATGACTAAGATTATCAACATTTAGAGAGTTTAAGGTCATCTCAGTTAAAATTAAAAAAACAGGAACTAAACTGTCACCTTCAGAAAAATTAAGGGATTATTTAAATCAATTACTCTAAATAAAATTCTCTTTTTTACTTATATGTTCTATTAATCATTTTCTTGTCTCAACATCAACATGTTCATAACACAAACAAAACACACACACACAGAGGAACAGATTTACATTAGGGCCAAGACTGGCACATGCCCTTTTTAATTTTTTTAAATTTAAATTATATCCCTATTTTGCTTAAAATTTTGTAATTTGCCTCACTCAATAGTTTTTTTTTTCTCAAATATGCCCCCACTCAAAATTTTTTTTCCTCTTAAATGTGCTCTATAACACTCGATTTATTCTTATAATAAAACTTTTATCTTACAAAGTTATTAATTTTAAAAATTTTTACCTTGTGTGTAGCACTATTAAGAAAAATCTGCACATATATATATATAGAGAGAGAGAGGAATGCGGATAAATATGGAGTAATGTAGGTTGCTAGATTTGAAGTGGACGGTTATGATCTTTGGTTGACGTCAGAAAAAAAAAATTAAAACAAAAAAGGAGGATGAAAAGTTTTCTACAGAGGGAAAGTTGTGTAGCGCATCTTTTTGGTACACATCAATAGTAAATCAACCGACGGTTTTTTGGCCATTTACTGCGGAGTTGGATGGCCGAGAATTAATTGTCCAATGTTTTGTATTCCACCCAATCCTATCCCATAATTTTTGTGTGTGCTTGCTATGTATATCAAAAAACCTGATAGTTGTTTGACGAATCTCACATCGATGAAGAGTGAAGACCTTGCATAGTATATAAGTTCATGAATAAAGATGTTTCAGTCAATAATTATCTGGAAGTTATAAATATTATCTCATCATTTAAATGCTGTTGATATATACTAGAACTTTTGAACTTAGTTCGGTCTTCGCTCTATACTTGAAATGGCAGAAGAAGAGCATTTTGGGTTATTTATTTATTTATTTTTTGGGTTTTTTAAAATTATTATATATATATATATATATTTTAACCCAGGGAATAGCATTTGGTTTTATGAATAGAAAAGCAAGGAACAGAGCAAGGGTGTTTTTTTTTTTTTTTTGGTATAGAGTAGGAAAGAAAACAGCCTACGGCACAGAAGCGAGAAAAAATCAGCGCCGAAAACGACGATCGACCAAGGGGAAAGGTAAGTGGCTGTGGGCTGAAAAGTGGGTTACGGATGGATCTCTGGTACAAGAACAACGAAATGTGAAGTGGACTTGAGTTTAGATTCGATTTGGTATTTTGATTGGGTTCTCTGACTTTCATTGGCAACTGTGTCAAGGATCCGTTTTAGGTACAAATGGACTCTGATTTCCAAATGTTTTTTTTTTTTTTTAAACCTGCCTTCAACTCAAAAATTTTTTAGTATTCAAATTTCTTTTTTTTTTAAGGATATTATTCATATTTCTAAATGTTTACATAAATTCAAATTTTAAAAGTTAATTACTTTGTTATTTAAATATAAATTATATAATCTTTTTAAAATTATATAAAATTTAGAGAGAAAGAATCAAAATCAATATTGGTATTTTTTTGAAAGAAAAATTTTATAAATTCATTTGAATTTTATCATATATAATATATCATATAAAATATACCTATTATACCCTTTTAAGTTTAATATATATCAAATTATCCTCTCTGTTAGTTTCCGTTAGTTTTCCATTATCTTTAATGTCAAAATACCCTTTAACTTTGCTTTTGTGTCAAAATAGCCTATAATCTTTGCAATTGTATCAAAATACCCCTGGTCTTTAATATTTGTGTTAAACTATTCTCTTATCTTTAATATTTGTATCAAATTATCACATTTATCTTATTTTAATTATCTAAATTGCACAATTGCCTATAATTATTAACTTTTTTATAGTATGTAAAAAACTATTTTTTTAATAAAAGAGAATGTATTTTTTTGACCCATATTTTTATTTTGCTTATTTTAATTCAAATTTATATTTATTTTGATTTTCTTAAACAAAAATAACTATACAGCTATGTTCATTATTTTATTTTTTTAATATTACAATTTTTAGTTTAATTATGACTAATAACATTGTACCAAAATTTACAAACCGATCATTTTTAAAAATTAAAAAATATATCTAGGAATGGTTATTATATTAAATTTACGATTCTTATTCTCATTATGGGTTTAAACAATCATATAAATGAAATTTTTAATAACTATGATTTTAAATTATGTAGGCCAAGTAAATAATGTGTTTGAAATCCAAATCGTGCATTTGAGTCCTACCAACTATGGTTACGCATAAATCATAATCCAAATAAACTTGAATTAAAATAGGTAAAATGAAAAAAAATATGTTAAAAAAAGATGCATACCACTTTATTAGAATAAAAAAATATATTTTTTACCTATTCTAAAAAAGTTAATAATTTTGAGGCAATTAAACAATGTTAGATATTAAAATAAGATAAGTGTGGCAGTTTATATAAATATTAAAGATCAATGAGTAATTTGACACAAATATTAAAGATTAGTGGTTATTTTGACGCAAATGCAAAAATTATGGGCATTTAGACACAAAACAAAGTTCATAGGCATTTTGATATAAAGATAATAGAAAAACTAATGGAAACTAATAGATGAGACAACTTGACACTCAGGGGGAAATTATGACATTTTTCCTTTTTTCAAACATATTTTTAAAATTTTCATTTCAAATAATTTTTTTTATTTTTTGTTTTTAACCAAATACACCTTTTAAAAACTATATCTCATTTGTAATTTAAAATTACATCTCCAAAACTTCCCTAAACGGATTCTTAAGGAAAAAGAAATTTTAATGGCTTTCCTACCACATGGAGGAGAGTTAAAAGGAATTTATATGTTTTTTTGGGGAAAAAAAAAAGTTAGAGAAGAAAGTAAAAAACACAATAATCCAAATAGAATAGATCGTTTCAAGCAAAAAAAATATAAAAAAAAATATAAATCCAAATAGAATAGATCGTTTCTAGACATAACATAGTGATAATATCATATCTATTCCACCGAGTTCGAATATCCTCACTCGTAAGTTCTAAATAAATAAAGAAATAAATAAATAAACACACAATACAACAGCCAGGAGCTCAAAGAAAAAAACAAGGAAAATCAGACCTAGGAACAGAGTGAGAACCAAGAGATCTCACCATCGGAGACAAAGGGCCCATCTACCAAGTCTATGAGCTACCACATTTCCAGCTCGCCTAATCCACACAAAAGAGCAGGAGCAGAAATGTTGAGCCAAATTTAATTTAAGGCTACTTATAACCTCAAATTCTCAATCTCCCAATCTGCCACCACCTTAAGTGAAAGAAGGAATCGACAACCGACTTAGCGTTGGCATCGAGAATTCACATTTGAATTTTCTCCTCCTCAAAACATGTCTCAAATTACCATTCAGTCCCCTTCAACACCTTAGTTTACCATTCTTTCGTCCGACACCTTCTTTTTCACTAAATTACAAGTGTCATGTTATCTTCCTTTTTCATCAAGTGTCCACCTTCTGCATTTTCACTGACTGGGCTACATGGCAACTAGCTGCCGCACATACATCCATGAAAGATTGGTGAGCGCTTGTGTGTGTGTGTGTGTGTTACGTATATAAAAGAGACTACGGTCCCGTTTTACATTACTTTTGGAGATTGCGATTTCGATTATTAAAGAATCTATAACACGTTAGGGGTATTTGATAAATCCTATTTTGATCCAATAGATTCTAAAAATTATTACAGCGTTTCATAATTTAAGAAGTAGATCCCGAATTGCTTCTGCACAACTGTTTCTGCTGCCATTATACAATTTTACTAAAATATCCTTAACCATAAACAATAATTTCAATCTATCCTCTTTATTTGTCTTTCATAACAAATGATGAAATTAAAGGTCATTGTTTGTTTAAAATTTATAAATTCCTTTCCTTGCAAATTTCAAATTATAATTTTATTACATCATCTATTGTTATTTAATAAAATTTAATTATTGTAATTTAATGTTTATTTAAAGATGATTGTAAACATTTTTTCTTTTAAAAAAAGATGGTAGTAAATAATTTCTAAAAAAAGATGATAGTAAATAATTTCTGAAAAATATTGCTGCAGTAATTTTATTATTTCTGTCAAATTATTTTTATTTTGTAGGAAAAAAAAAATATATTGTCGGGATATGTCATTGGCGCGTGCCTTCTTTTAGACCCAATAAGTAAACTCAAAGCATAATTATAATAAAAAATTTTAACAACACAGTAGTGTAAAACTGGCCATATAATGCTCGTACTCTGTTGGCCGGAAGGCTTGAGAAAACAAATCATGTTTTAATTGAATTAATCATTGACAGGCAACGTTTTTATCCGAAAAAACAAAAATTATGGACAGGCAACGCCCTTCAAGGCTTCGACATGTAATTTAAAAAAAAAAAAAAAACATTGGTCAATATATATAGGGAAGTATTAGGATGTTTGTGCCCTTTGGAAAAAGGTACAAACTCACTCCCACCGGCAAAGTCACATCATTTAGTGGGAATACCTGTCTCGTAAGAAAACTTATAACTAGGTATTGAATCAATAATTTAACTATCATTATGCCCCTATTTTATAAGAAAAATTATACATCTATCCCCATTCTATAATTGAAATTTACACCTATGAAATTCTTTTCATACCGCCACGCTATGGGAAAAAAAAAAAAAAGAATTTTCTAATTTCGCCGTTGTCCATTTTGAAATGTTTTAATTGGAAATAAGTCAATGGTTGGAGTTGTACATTTGATGAAAAATAAACTATGATAATTAAAAGTGTAAAAATTTAAAATATATTAAGTAAAAAATATAACAATATGAATTTAATTTTGTTTTATTTTGTTTTATTCATCATTTTATGAAAATTTAAAAAAAATATCTCATTTCGATTTAAAATAAAAGAATTATGAACTATTATAGTATGAGTTTTTGAGAGAGATTTGAGGGTGTAAATAATAAATTTGGTTTACCTAAAAAAAAAAAGTTTGAAAAAATTAAATTGGAGTGTATGCTACAAACGGGTTTGGAGTCCTTATCTATTTATCCCAATATTTTTAAGAAGAAGATTGGAAAGAAAAAAAAAAAAAAAAAAAAGCGTTTTTACTTATCAAATATGCATACATAAAGATGGGGTTAACCTCTCGTGATAAATAGTAGTGCCGTTTCAAATGTACAGCTTATTCAAGTCCACTTTTCACCAAACTTAGCAAACAAAATACTTCTCTCTCTCTGTCTCTGTCTCTGTCTCTCTCTCACTTTCTCCCTCCAAAGACAAAAATATCAATTAGATCAAATGAAGCTCTGGTTTCTCTCCCTATCCACAAATTCACCATAATTTAATCCTATCCTTCCATTCATTGTAGCTAAATTTAGCCTTCTCATCATCATCAAAATGAAATGGCTTTAATCATAACAACTTGATTAGATTATCTATTTACAGTTCTTCTACAAAACACCAAATGCAATCCATGAGGTGTAGAAAAGTAGAAACCGAATCCTATTTTTATTCCTTTTTTGTTATTTTAAGAAATCCGATTATGGATGGCCCAAATAAGAGAGAAGGATGTCTATATAAATTCCATCTTTAGACTTGGAGAATCCATAAAGAAGGGAGGTCGAGAGAGAGAGAGAGGTACATAGTTGGGGTGGATGTAAATTCAAGCAAAAATTTTCCATCTTTCTTTTCTTTATTTTCTTGTGAATATATAAGGATTTTGTCATAGTTGAATTTCTTGGAAGATCTAAAGCATTTATATATAAATATATATATATATCTATATATAAATTTATATTCACTGAAGAACTTAGAGAATTGAGAGAAATTTAATTTAGATAAACAAACCCATTTCTAGTACGTAAGTGCAAGAAAAGAAAGATGGCAGGAGGTGCGTTTGTTGCTCAAGGAGGGAGGCACTATGAAGGCGGTGTCACCGTCTTCGTCGTGGTCACTTGCTTGGTTGCTGCCATGGGTGGTCTCATCTTCGGTTACGATCTCGGAATTTCGGGTATTCTTTTTTCTTTTGTTTCCCTCTAGACTCTCTAACCAGAAGGATCTAACCAAGATCAACATAGCATGTCTGTCACGTGTGCATGGTGTTATCCCCAAACCGCCATTGCTCTTTTTGATCTCCATGAATTATGGTTTTAAATAAGGTTGTGCAAGAAAAATCGTAAACCACGAACCAAACTAATCCATTGGTTCATAAACCGTTGGTCAGGTTCCACGCAATAACCATTTGAAAACAGTTTGAAACTGGATCGGATCATTTTTTAAATGGTCTGGTTCGGTTCAGTCCACAATTTTTTAGAACGGTTTAGATTATACCAATCCGTTTTCAAATACTATGATGCAGGAGGGGTTTAATTTTGTTTTGTTTTGTTTTGTTTTTTTCTTTAAATCGATCTTGTTTCTAAATTATTGCAGGAGGTGTTACCTCGATGGAGCAGTTCTTGATCAAGTTCTTCCCGTCAGTACACAAGAAGATGACTGACGAAACCGGCATTGAGAACGCATACTGCAAGTTCGACAGCCACCTGCTGACGCTCTTCACCTCATCCCTCTACGTTGCTGCACTGGTAGCTTCCTTCTTCGCTTCCACAATCACTAGGGTCTTCGGCCGCAAGCCGACCATGTTCTTGGGAGGTTTGGTGTTTTTGGTCGGTTCCATTCTAAATGGTGTCGCCGAAGGCGTTGTCGTCCTCATCATTGGTCGGTTGTTGCTTGGTGTGGGCGTTGGTTTCGCCAACCAGGTACGAATATAACTTCTCAAATTTGGCAACTTTTTTTTTTTTTCCTTTCTTTCTGCTGTTGTGAATATAGTTTGGTCTCAAAATGACTTATTCTTTTTTCTTTCTTCTTCTTTTTTTTTTTTTTAGGCTAGAAAAATATCATAAGAATCAAATTTTTTTTTTAAATTACATTTAAGCATTTTCTTTTTCTTTTGTTTTATGCATGGCAGTCCGTACCAGTTTACCTATCAGAAATGGCACCGGCGAAGATCAGGGGAGCACTTAACATGGGATTCCAAATGGCCATTACCATCGGTATTCTGGTGGCCAACCTTGTCAACTACGGTACAGCCAAGATCAAGGGCGGTTGGGGCTGGAGAGTCTCGTTGGCCCTTGCCGCCGTCCCTGCTATCATGATGACAGTTGGTGCCATCTTCTTACCCGAAACTCCCAACTCCATCCTCGAGCGAGGCAATCAAGAGAAGGCCAAGAAGATGTTGCAGAGAATCCGTGGCACCGACAACGTTGAGGAGGAGTTCCAGGACCTTCTAGAAGCAAGCGAGGCTGCAAAGCAAGTGGACCATCCATGGACTAACATCCTTCAACCCAGATACAGGCCTCAGCTTGTGATTTGCTCTCTTATCCCTCTCTTCCAACAGTTCACTGGCATTAACGTTATCATGTTCTACGCTCCCGTCCTTTTCTTGACTTTGGGATTCGGGGATGAAGCTTCCCTCATGTCTGCTGTTATTACCGGCGTTGTCAATGTCGTCGCCACCGTGGTCTCCATCGCCACTGTCGACAAGTTCGGTAGGAGGATTTTATTCCTTGAAGGTGGTGTCCAAATGATCATTTGTCAGGTAATCTCAAACATATTTCTCCTAAAACCAGTACTTTTATTATCATTTTGAGTTCTACTTCACGGGATTGTATCTACATTCTGTTTCAAAAAATACCACTTCAACGAGTATGCATATTAGTGCAACGTCAATTCCAACTCACATGTATGATTTCATGTTGGTTTCTATATAGATCGCTGTCGGAGTGATGATTGGCTTGAAGTTTGGCGTCAACGGATTAGGAACACTGACAAGCACTGAAGCCAACCTTGTGTTGTTCTTCATCTGCGCCTACGTGGCAGCATTTGCCTGGTCATGGGGCCCATTGGGTTGGTTGGTACCAAGTGAGATATGCCCCTTGGAGATCCGATCAGCCGGGCAGGCCATCAATGTCTCAGTCAACATGTTCTTTACCTTCATCATTGCTCAGGGCTTTCTTGCCTTGCTTTGCCACTTGAAGTTCGGTCTCTTCTTTTTCTTTGCCGGGTTTGTGACGATTATGACCATCTTTGTTGCCTTCTTCGTGCCTGAAACAAAGAACGTCCCGATTGAAGAGATAAACAGAGTGTGGAAAGCGCACTGGTTCTGGGGAAAGTACATACCTGTTGAGGCTGTTATTGGTGGTAAAGTTGATAAAAACTCTGGCCACGTATAGAGCGCTTTATGTTGAGCTAATTGCTGTTAGCTCAAAAGGAGACAAAGTAGAAGATTAAGATGCATAACTAAAGCATGAGGAATGAAGGAAAAATAGCACGTCTTTTCTTCTTTTTGTTTCTCTTTTTGTTAACCAAGACAAAAAAAAAAAAAAAAAAAAAAAAGCAAGGAATTGAATGATATTACTGTATTTCAAACTTTTGCAAGGCCTCCATTTTGTAAGGACCAGAAGAGGACAATGAAGAAAAAAGTTCTTTCGCATATCTTTATCTATGAGAATCTCTTTTACACATTTCATGCATACATTTGGGGGGAAATGCAATCAGAAAAGAAGAACAAAGAAAATAGAAAAGAATTTGTGGAGAAATTTTATTATCCTTCGTCAAAGTAATTTCAATGTTAGATTGCATCTCAAGAGTCACATTGATAGGTACAACAGTAAAATTCACTCAATTTATCAACTAGTTCCATCTGGTTTGATACATGAACATTCTTAAACTTCCATGGCGTGACGGAACGAAAGTAAAATTTTGTTAAGTTTCGAGTAGAAAGGAACTAACCAGGAGATACTAGAAATAACAAGGTCAGACATGAGATCATGCCTGCTAAGGAGTAAGAATCAATTATAGCCACCATCTGGGACCAAGTATACCATTTGAAATGGGAAATAAGATTTCTCAACCCCGATCACACGGTTCTACTCTTAATTCATTCATCCAAGTCCCTATCTAAAAAATTGGGGATGTGGGTGTGCCACACGAGTACAAACCCAACTCTTGATCATTCTTCTCGGGCAGCATAATACTACTAGACTACTCTCATTATTCATCTCCAGAGTCGGAAAAATTAGTTGTCAGAAAGCTTCCCTTAACAATCAAAGCTTGAACACTTAGAGGAGGATATATCATCTAGATGCTCTTGAATACTTCCTGTATCAACCACCTCTTGCAAAATCTCAAATGCCGTAGTTAAGTCTGATACAGATAGAAACGCACTTACTATAATGCTACATAGACACAATAGTCAGGTTTCATCTCCATTTCTTTCATCTTGCGAAGAGAAACTAGAGCAGTGTCAGGCCTACCGCACTTGCAAAGACCATTAATAAGAGCTGCAAAAGTGATGCGGTTTGGAACACATCCTTTTCTTCTCATGTCATCCAAAAGCATAAGAGTGTCATCGGACCTCTGAGCGACACATAACCCAATCTATTAATGTTGTGTGAGTGACTACATTAGGCTCTCTCTCTCCCTCAAGCATTCTGGAGAGGTTTTCCATGGCTCGACCAATTTCGTTAATTTCGCACCCTCTATCTATCAATAAATTGTAGGTAACAACTGTCGTAACAAGCCCCTTCACCAATATCTCGTTCGCAGCGTCCTAGGCTTCTAACATTCTTTGGGCCTTAGAAAGCCAATTTATCAAAATGTTATAGTTGGGAATGCCTGGAAAATATTTTAGTAGTATTTCGTTTATTTTGAGCAGATTAATAATATATTTAAGATTTTTTTATTACATTTTTGTTATATTGTCCTCATCTAGATTTACATGTTAAAATAAATGTAAGTAAATATGGCTCATTGACTACTTGGTGTTTAAACTATTATAATGTTACATGCAATAGATTTTTATATGCGAGAAGACAACGTTATAAAATAAGCAGTCTAAATTTATAGTT
The DNA here is from genome assembly GCA_025413025.1 of Ficus hispida. NCBI lineage: Eukaryota > Viridiplantae > Streptophyta > Magnoliopsida > Rosales > Moraceae > Ficus > Ficus hispida. The sequence continues at coordinate 2,277,468 of CM046368.1, read as the reverse complement.
TCTAGTCTATGGGGATTAGAGTGAGCATCTAACTCATATGAAAACTACTATGTTGTCTGAAGCCAATTGGGGAGATGGTTTGTCTTGACTATCTGGAGCGAGCCGACACCCAAGTAGAGATATAGATATATTGCATAGTGGTGGTGATATATTGGATTGGACCAAAGTGTAATTAATCTATAAATCCGCTTCATTAGATTAATTCACTTTTGACGTTCATTGTGTAATAACCTTAATCGTGAGTAAGTAAATGACTTCAGGTTTACGACTTGTGTACTTTAATGTTCCAAAGGCTAAAGCGTCTCAGAGTAGTAAGCTATTAAACTAGTTTATTGCATACATGACTTATATTCGATATGAGCTTTGCTCATAGATATGGAATCATTGTTCCTATAAAGAGTCACAGTTATCCTCTTAATGGCAGTATACAGGATGTGAAAATGAACGAGGCTTCGGGTTGTTGCTTGACAAATGACTAATTATTCACTTTGGGTGAATATTCATTTTTCTATTAGATGTATAATGGATCTTTAAGATAGAGTGATCAAAAGATTGAACGGATTTTGACTTTAAGTTGATCATGGATATCATATAAGGGTATTGCATATATGACAAGGACATTAGACTGCGGCTACACATTGGCTTAAGTAATACGATATATAATTGAGAGCGTAGTTTTTAAGTTTATAGTAGTGTGACTCTGAAACTAATAATTGTGTAATTAATTAATTTGGAATAAAATACTTAATTACATAGATTATTGGATATCATATTATATATGTCAAATTGGTCTATTTACTAGCTCAATATAATTCCTTAATGGATGGTAATCAATTGAGATATTCATCATGGCTTTAATTCTTAGACTTAATGAAGAGAAAAATTCGGAACACCTCCTACAAGGTATAGGCGTTTTTTCTACTACATGTAGAATGAGAATTTTGTTTTATTTAATTTATTGGATAAATATTTATTTGAAGATAAGATTTGAAATTTGAATTAATTATATTTATCTTTTATGATAAATATGATATTAATTTAAATTAAGAAATATGGATAAATTAATTATTTGGATAATTAATTTAAATATCTAGATAATCTTATTTAAATAAATATTGAAAATTAAATATTTTAATTATTCTATTTGGATTTAAAATTGAAACAAAATCTTATCCTTATCTATCTTATGTAGGCACTTTTTGTCTAAGAATAAGGGAATGAAAAGATGTTCTTCTTATTGATTTTATTTGGATAATTATTACATAATTATTTAATTCAAATAAAGTTACCATGATTTTATTTTGAATTTAAATTGGAGTTAAAATAATTTATTGTATATGACAATATGAGTTAATACGATCTTAAAGAAAATTTTTTTAAAATTCCGCTGTGTAAATAACCCATTTGTCTTACATTTGTAGGCAACTACATCGGGACAACAACGTCAGGAACAAATTTCTCTGAACATATGCAAAGCCCTATCTACATCTTGAGTCTTTACCAAGCCATCCAAAGCAGCAGAATAGGAAACTATATAAGGGAGAAAACCTTCTTGACGGATGTCGTCAAGAAATTTACAAGCTTCAACTACCTTCCCATGTTTGCATAGCTCTTTCACAAGTAAGGATGAATATTTTATCCATGGTTTATGTCCAAGCATACGCATCCTTTTCACTAGGTGAGAGGCTCCTGCAACATCTTCTCTTCTACAAAGACACCCATATAAAGAATTATGAGTAAATTGTGTGGGTTCAAGTCATGAATTCTCCATGTCTCTTAGGAGCTGGTAACTTTCCTCCAATCTATTTGACATAGTCCATCAATCAAGTTGTTATAGATTAAAACATCTGGTTTGCAACCTAAATGGATCATATCTTTGAAGAGGCATAAGGCCATGTCCAACTTATCCGTCTTTAGAAGACCATCAATAACAATTCTAAGACAAGACATAGCAGGGCTGACATTTCTATTGAGGCGATAATTTACCTCAAAAGCAGCATCGGATTCACTGCCCATCATTGCTTGGAGCAGAAAATGAGCTTTAACAACTATATTGACAAGACATTTCAACACAGAATTGTTAAGCAAAATAACATTTTCTTCACTCATATCTTCTAGCATTTCTTCAAGCAATAAAATCACGCGCCCTCCATCAGAGCAACGTGAAATGTTCTACGTAAGGATCCCACCATCGGAAGGGATTCCCAATTGCTTCATTTCTGAATACAAGCATAAAGCTTTGTCAAGTTCAGTGTTCTTACAAAGCCCTCCAATTAGCACATCATAAAGGGAAACATCAACACCAAAACCCGACTTTCGCATTTTGCTAAACAACTGGAGGGCCCTATCCACTCTCGACTCTTTCACAAAACCGTGAATCAAAACACGAAAAGTCTTCTCATTAAACCCTAGATTGTGATCTTCCATCATGCCAATCAACTCAAACGCCTTACCCCAATTACTAAAAGATACTATAAGGACAGAAAAAACATGGGCACCAAACCATTTCTTCGTACACATTTCGTTAAAATATCCAAAGCCTTGTCAAACTTACCCACATTGCAATAAGCCATTAACAATGGTGTCAAAGTGTATTTATCTATCTCCCACCCAAAATCCATCATTTCCTTTAACCTCACCTCAACCAAATCGAATGAACTAGACTTGAATAAAACCTCCAACAAACAAGTATAACTATAGGCATTAGGAACACAAAGACTCTTTCTTTGAACTTGATCAAACAAAAAATTAGCTTCCTTAACAAATCCTACACTGCCCAAGCACCTCAAAAAGAAACCCAAACCTCCAGGAGTCATCAAGGAATTCAATTCAACAACGTCAAAGGCCAAGGCCTTCAGTGGGGCCCTTTGTCGAGCATGTGATAGGCGTGACGCCATGGCATTGAAAGTGTAACAATAATGCCTACACCCAGACTGGTTTGAGGCCCAAGTGAAGAACAAAAGAGCTGTTCTCCAACTCTTCAAGCCGTTCAAGACGGGATTAAAACATGTTTGGTGGTGAGAATTAGAGAATAGATGTTCAGCTCTGGGTTGTCCGGAGAAAAGGGTAACCTCCGGTGTGTAATCGACATGTTGCTAGCTTCAACTCGGTTGAATAAGAATCATTGATTCCCTCTGCTGTTCATTTCTTATTCATTCAGGGCGCTCCATGGCTACCGGTTCCCTCCGGCCAGAAAACCTCCTTCTGCCGGCCTTCCTCAAACCACCGAGCTCCATGGATCCATGCCTTCCTCAACTCTCGCCATGGCTGCCTGTCGGAAGCTACGGAGATAGATTTCTTTTTCCCTCTGGAGGACTAGTCGAATGAGATTGTAGAGGGAGTAATCGCATGAGTCAGGGTCCATCTTCGTTATTATGCACTCTCAATATCTCAACCGGGATTAAATATGAGTGGCTTAAAAATAATAACTTCAAGTAGTTACTCTCCTATACAAAATATTATATAAAAATAAATCATTTGAAAAAATATTTGTGGTTCATTTGAAACACACCTTTATTTTTTATTGTATTTGATTATAACATACAACATGTAATATCTTTTCTATATTTTGTATCACAAATGAAATATATATTTAGATTATTTATATTTAAATAGTCATTTTGATATGTGGTTGGTGAGAGAGTATATAATATGATTAGTAGAAGTAAATAGAAAAAAAAAAACGGATAGATATTATTTTGAATTGATTTACTTTTTAAGTATATTTGTGTTGGAATGGTGTATATAACATATTGAAACACAAATTGCATTGCATTTGGATATAATATACAATGAATGTGTTTTTCCTACTTTGTTGTTAAAAAAAATCGTGTTTTCCAAATGAACTTTATCAACATTTGAAATGTGTTATTAAAAAGTAACATTTAGTTCAAAATTCAAAAACACATCATCTCTAAGTTTACGTTTGGTGTACGAGTTTGGAATGAAATTTTTAGATTAAATTTGATTAACTTTTTAAAAATTAATTATAATTTTTATTAATTTTTTAGAAAAATATAAAAACCAAGATGAAAACTTTATATTCAAACCTAAAAGTCAAACGAATCCTAAATTTAGCTCATTGAAAATATATATTTTATACGATTAATTATAAAAATTCCTAATGAACTTTAGTCTTATAACACTTATCCCCAAATTTAAAAACGTAATATATGTTCCTCCTGAAATATACATTGTTGACAAATAAAACAATATTTATATTTTTTAAAACATTAAAAATATTTTTTTATAATATTTTTTGCATTAAAATGTTTTTGTTTAAAAATTTTATTCCAATTATGAATATCTAAATTCTAATGTTTCTGTTCAAATGTTTCCATTCGAATAATTCCATTTTTAATGTTACCAATAGAGCCTATGTTTTTCCCACTCAAAATATTTTGCTTCAAATGTGTATTTGAAGCAAAATTTTTGGGATGTATTCAAACAGTCTGAAATGATTAATTTGGCTATTTTAGAAAAATGATTATTTATCTTTTTTTATATCATGTATTTTAATTTTATCATGTATTTTGAAGTTATACTTTTTTATACTATCAAATTATATTTAATATACAATCTACACACATATATATTTTTTCAGTTATCACTTAGTTTTGACATAATATATATATATATATATAAAGTTTACCGTTAATAAAAAAATTTGGATTATTTACCCTTTTCTACACTATTTTTGCTTTTATTGAGAAATTATACCATGTATTTGGAAGTCTTGCATTTTTGTACCATCAAATTTGCTGGAAATACACCCTATTTTTTATATTAAAAATAAAGAAAATAAAATAAAACAAAATCTCTAATTCGTCATACTCCCTGTACACAAAAGTGAGGTGTAAAATAAACTCAAACATAAACAAAGAGAAAACAAATATTTATTTAGTTCGACAAAGTTGCTTACAGTTACGGAAGAGATAAATTCACTAACTTCTTCAAAATTATATACTCATCAAACCCTATCCAAAACTTCTTACACCTTAGATATTTACCTATATCTCTTCTCACTTTTCTCAAAAGAAGATGCACTTTCTCTATCCTTTTTAACCAAACATAACTCTAAACGAAAGAGACCTATTTGTAGACTCTAGACTTATCCAAACTGATCACAAGATAAAAACTTACCCAAACAATAATTTGAGTCAAAGTAGTAACAAAAGTACATTTTAATGAACAAAAATATACATTTTCTTGATCAACTTTTGATTTTGACATTAAAAAATACGCTTGAAAGGAAAAGTAAAAACTTGAAAAATAAATGGAGAAAAAATAACCTTACTTGTCTCAACAACAGATTCGTGCATCCCACTCCCATTCCAACACCACCCACCCAGCCCCTTCCCTGCCTTGTCGCCACCCTTTCCTATCCCGCTTCAGGCCACCCTGACAATTTTTCAATGTGAATATACTATGTCATTATTAATTGCACACCTCACAACTAATAAAGTTGTCACTACTTAAGTGCTCAAAATCAACAGCTATTAATTAAGAAAATGTATAAATTTGATATTTCATAAAAATATTAGGTTACAAGGTTTAGAACATCCAAAATATGATAAGTATTTGTTTTTCTATACGCTTAATATTACATTATGTATTACATAGTAAATAACCCATCCTCAAATTAATTGATTTATATGATTTGCTTGTATACCCACTTAGACCTTTCAACGACGAACTATGACACTTAAATTTGAACTTAATATGAGATTCTTTTACTCAAATCCGAGGAACCATGGCTAGCAATGCCATGAACAAATTGTCACATTTATAAGTTAAAAAACAAAAAGACTACTTTCATAATTTGCCCTTAAATTATTCATTCAGTCTCGTATAAATCTTTAACTTTTTAATTTTATAAATTTATAATCAATATACTGATTTTTCTATTATACAATATTATAAATACTTTCATATCAATAAGTTTTAATTGATGGTAATATCGTAATTTAAACACTTTTGAGAGGGATTAGTATCCCTCTAGAATATATATATATATATATATATATAATGATGCTATATATCTTTGATAAAAGAATAATTTACTTATAAAATATCTTTGTTAGATGTACAAATTCCCTCCAAAATAATGTTTTGTTACATCTTTACCTACAAGTAAAGCTTACATCATAGTGCATTAATCTATTTTGTCTTTTTTAAAAAATTTTATTTACACAATATCGAGATAGGAACTAATGGTATAACAGTAGAAAAGTTCAGAAGAGTAAAATCAAATACCAATATGAGAAATGGAATAGTTTATAAAAATAATTCAAAAATAAAAGATTGTAAGAAAACTTAAAAAGAAAAAAAAAAAGCATGGAAGTACTAATTACTGTTATTCTCCAGTAATGGTTGAATTACCTAATCTAACAAGAAAAACAGTAAAACCAGGGCAAAACTAAAATTTCCAAAGTTAACGAAGTAAAAATAACTGTCGAGATGAAAAATGTTAGTCCCAAAACACCAAAAAACACCCCTCCACTTGTTCACAATACGACAATCTTCCCTCCTGAAGCCACCCTTTTACATGTCAACCCCAGAATTCAAACACTTGGCCCTGCTAACCCTTTTAACCATCACACCTCCTTACACCTCATGATAAAAGCTCAGACCTCAATTTTCCCATTTCTTGATCATTCTTCACACCAGAAAATTCCTTACACACACACACACATATATATATATGTGCGCGATTAGTGCTACCGTATATGGTCTTTTATGGTACTAGAGCCATGTCGTCGTCGGAGCTGAGTCTAGTCGCATACGGCAACAAAAACGGCAGGTCGTCGACGACGACGACGACGGCCTTCCTGAACTCGGTGTTCATGTCCACGGTGAATGCGGCGGCGAAGACGCTTGTGTCGGTGGCGTCGACGACGAAAGGAAGCGGCGGGATTGTGGCGGTGGGCGGGGGGAAGTGGAGGCCCGGCGACCACTTCCGGTTCATGCTGATGCTAATGACGTGGCTGACCCTGTGGGTTCTTAGGGTTTTGATGGACCACATCCCCTCCTCTTGCTCTTCTTTGGCCTTGGGGTGCTGCTCTTCTGCTCCTTTCCACCTCCTTCAGGCGTTTTCGCCTTTCGGCTTGCTCGATTTCCCCGGATCAGGGTCGTCGTCGGCCACGTCGGCGTCGGCGTCTTTGTCGGTTTCGTCGCTGCAGATGATTCTTAATGAAGGAGTTGAGGCTGTGCCTGTTCAGGCTCTTGGGAGAGCCCTTTCTCATGTAAGTGATTCTTCATTTGTTTTTTGGGTAGCTTTTATTTATAATTATTTTTTCTTTTTTCTTTTTTCTTTTTTTAAATAGTTTTTGGAGTGATTTTGGAAATCCGCATACGTTTTCATGAAAGAGTTTGGTTAGTTTAATACTATGTTTGGTAATAGGGTTAAAATAATAGGAAGCAAGAGGTGATGGAAATGGAAAGGTAAGGAGGGAGTTTTTTCGTCAACTTGTTTGGTTGGCAGGAGAGGAAGAAAAATAATAAAAAAGTATAATTTAATATATTTTATAATTATTATAACCTCATATAAATTAAAAAATATTAAATATTAAGATCAAATTAATTATTTTATTTATATTCATTTTGTCAAAATTTTTCAATTCCTTTACTTCACATAGTTGGAATGACAAAAAAATTTGAGCTTATGAATTTATAATTTTTTTCCTTCTAAATTTCTTTTTACCAATTAACTCAAGATTATTTTTGTTTTCTTCATAATTTCTGCTCTAATTTCCTCTCTCTTTTTATCATTCTACCAAAACAAAGATTAAGCTTGCGTTTGGCATTACTCTCAAACTCAAAACTTTCATATTAATTTTTATCTTTTTATGAAAAATCAATAAAAATTATAACTAGTTTTTAAAAAGTCAACCAACCCAACCTTAAAAATTTCAACTCAAACCGTTCCTTAAAAATTTCAACTCAAACCGTTTTACCAAACGTAACATAAGAGTTTCTTGCTATGTAGTTTTAAGTCATCAGATATTTATCAAACTAGATTTTGACAAATCTTTTTTTTTTTGTTTAACGATTAATTCTACTAACGTGATATTTGGTGGTTTAGAATTTTATTTTTTTGGTATAGGAAAAAAGGTATGAAATGGACAGAGAAATTAGAAGGAAAAACAGAGGCACTTGTAAAACATGGCTTAATCATATTGAAATGAGGTTTCGTCCTAAAGATCTTAGGGTTTATCTATCTTGTGGATTTGGATTTATGTATACTAATTTGTGTAAAAAAAAAAAGTTTCATCCTAGAGGTTACAATGAAAGTATGCATGTTCACATAGAATATGGAAGCTTAAAGCCCTTACTTGCTCAAACAGAATAGGATATATAATCCTAAAGGTTGTTTAGAGTTATTAAGCTCCCATTAACTTGGGGGAAAAATAAATTAGAATAAAATAAAAACTTCCACTCGTGGCAGAAAAAGCTGTTGGAAGTTGTATATAGCTCAAACAGTTCAAAAAAAAAAAAAAAAAAAAGAGCTTCTAAATTTGGCCTCAGTTTGTTCGTTACTACTGCTCCAAATGGAGAACGCATCACAAAGATAGTTGACACTAGTAAAACATTAGACATTTTTATTTGGAATGTTTAAATTTTTTAGGGGGTTTAGAATTGTTCATTTTTATAGAGTAATGCTATAAGCATCAAATAGTTACCAAAATTAAAGGTAAAAGCACATACATGAGAGTTATAAAAATTTTATAAGCTTTGTAAAAGTATAATCCAATGAAAATCAAATCTTTATCTTTAATCCTTAAAATAATATATTAGATGCTACATTATTATAGCTCTAATATATGTTTCTTGTACTAATATTCCTTTTTATATTTATATAAATATATATATGTATACGAGCGTGTGTGTACATATTTGCAAGGAAATATTCTTTGTATATGATTCCAAAAGTTTCCCAATATGCAATGTCCTGCAAGAAAAAAAGGCGGGCAAATGATTACTATCTAAATCCACGTAGCCACCGATTTTACCTCAGACGGACAGGCGTCCAACCAGTCCACGTGGACACTTTTCCTGACTGCCACTAAACCCTTGTCTCACACCATCCCCTGAGCACGTGTCACATTCTGATTGGTTGCTTGACACGTGCAGATCCTGGCCCTGCTGAACGACATCCCCGCCAGCTCGCGGAAATACCAGTTTGCGATGGCGATGGCCGAGCGAATCATGGACGGCAACGCCAGATCGTGCCACGTGGAGATGCTGGAGGTCAACCGTGTGGCACTCTCATCAGCGTTCGAGCGCACCTCAAGCCTCCTGCAGCGCTCCCTAGAGAAGCACCGCCGGATCCACAACCTCGACCACTCGGGCTGCTGCGCGTGGGCGGCACGAGCCATCAGGGCGCTGCCGCTGGGGTCTTACGTGGCGCCGTACGTGAAGGGGCTGGGCGCGTGCGTGGGGGCGGTGAGGTCATTGATCGCGACATGCCGGGCGGAGAGGACGAGGCGGTTGGCGATAGCGGGTGGGGGCGGCGGAGGAGGGAAGGTGTTGTGGGAGGAGGAGGAAGGGGGGGAGGTGGTGGCGGAGAAGCTGGCGGAGGAGCTGCTGTGGATATGCCAAAAGCTGAGGGCTTATGGGGCCGTGGATGAGGCTGTTGTGCAGTGGAGCTTTGCCTCTGGTTTGGCTTCCGTTTCTCTCACTACCGATCCTAGGCTGCAAGGCCTCATTGTCAAGATCTCAGGTTCTACTTCTTTTCCTCCATCTTAAAACTATTTATTTTAACTCTACTTAAAACGCTAACTTCCCGTTTGACGTCATGCTTTAACTTGATGTCCATTTATTAGATCATAGATTTACATTTATATATTAATTTCACATGTTCAAATATATATTTTATATCGTCTTAATAGAATTTGTGTTTGAATAGTTTTTATAAAATATAAAAATTAAATAGTTCAATATATATAGAAAAATAAGAGTGATATAGATTTTTTAAAAAGTGAAATATATATTTAGACTTGAATTGTGAAATAATAGAAATTTTTAAATGTACTTGAATGTTTTGCTATCGATCAAATTCATTTCATATTGAAGTTCAATATTAATTAATTAAGATGATGATCCAAATGTACGGACTTTTATTTTTAACATTTTATATGAAGTTTTTTCGCATAATATTTAATATTTATTATTTGAATTATGAGTTTGAACGTAGAGTTTTAATGCAGATCATATTCTTATATGTTTATGAAAATATGCTAAGCACAGTTACGGTGCCTTTATGTCCTAGAATACTTTTAAAGTTTTCATTGATATAATATTAATAACTAATTGTAACTTTTTCTCTTGGGATAAATGATGACATTAGGTTTAATTAAAAGCACTTTTTTTTTTTGAAAAATATATACAAATTAACGAACTTAATGAAGAGCTTATTATTCAAAATATTGTCCTAAGGAATTCCAGTAAAAATATATATATATATATATATATTATTTACCGACTTAAATTTTTTTTTTCTTTTAATGCCAACTTGAATTAATAAGATTTGTACGTGCACCTATTACTGAATTAATTTAGAGATTTCCATGCAATAAGTCTAAGGATTTGTTATTACTATGGCAAAATTAAAATTTTCCTTCGATGTATCCGTTTGTGAAATATTTATCACTAGAAGTTGGTAATTTACCTGTTTTATACCTATAATATTACATAATTAGTACGTAAATAGTACAGTTATTAGTTTGTTACTTTACTAAATATTTTTCCATTCAATAATTAATAACTATAATCTAAATCGATTAAGGACTGTTTTTGTCTTGTTCAAATAATCATGTAATTTACTTGAAAGGAAAAATGTTATCACGTATTTGATAATTTTGACAAGTAATTACTATATTTCATTATATAGCCATGTTATTTGGAGATCTGAACCGAGAAGAGCTTGAGATTCCAAGGGAGGTGAAGTTCAGGGTGCTCCTGCTTTGGCTTCCATTGTTTTGCCATGCTGGAAACGGATTCGCATACCCCGTCTTGACATTCTTCGAGAAGGCGGATGTCGAGAGAGCGATCGATGAAGCGATTTGGAGTTTGCCGGCGGTGGATCAGGAAGTAATCCTGACCAATTGGATACAAGACTACACCATCTCGGCGTCCGATTGGCCTAATCTCCAGACTTCTTATGATCGCTGGTGCCAATCCACAAGAAATCTTGTCAACTGATGTGGAGAGGCTGTTAATTAGAAGTGCATATACATATATAAAATGTAATATGCACCAATCGTTTCTCATGGTCATATTGCAGTTAATTTAGTGCTAATATTTTATATATATATTGTGTATACTTGGTTTTAATAAGACAAGTACTAGCTAGCTAGTTTGTGCAAGTACTTTATGCCTTTTTTTTTTTTGGGTAGATTAAACTTATTTGGCCGATTGAGGGAGGATGTCGATCAGTACTGAAAATTTAACAAATTATAAGTTTCATATTATTCATGCATGTATGTATGTGGTCATGAAGTATCCAATTTTGGATTCATTTATCTGCAAAATTTAAAAAAAAAAATGTAAATCGACTTAATATGACAAGTCATATAGAATTTATACAATTCTGGGCTATATAATATTGTTGATTAACAATATTTACCGACAACTTTTCATGCTTTAAACTAAGACCATGTCAATGTCAATGTTATATTTTTTTTGTCAAATGTTATAATTTTTTATTAAAAGAAGAGTTTTATATTTGAGATTTTGTATTACATTACAAACCATTATTTTTAATTATATCTATATTTTGTCATCATTATTAAGTTTTAAATTCTTAAAAAAAAGTACACATATAAAATTTAAAAATGATAAAATTGTAATGATTAAAGAGAAAATTGAGACATGAATCTACGAAAATTAAATACTAAATTTAGCATTGATTATACTTTTTTAAAAATTTATCACCAAGCTTCATATATGGTCAATTTGACATTAAAAACAGCACTCAAATATCGATATTTGTCATCGACACATCTATTTAACATTGCCTGATCGCTCCCCTGTAGGGAAAAGTGACCGCCACCTGCCATAGAACTGGCCCATATTTTATTAAAAAATAATCTATTTTCAAATATATTAAAAAAAATTTATTTCCAAAAGTTTTAAAAAATAATCTATTTGCCATAATTTCTGGTTTTCTGTTTCAATCAAAATGGTTTTCTGAGTAGCCAAAACTGAAAGAACAAATGATTCCATAAGAATCAATGATTGTACAATAGAAAAAACTATTATTTAAAAAATACCCTATACTTATTTACACAACATCAGCTAAAATAGATAATAAGATATTCCATGTCGCTTAGCATATATTACATAGAAAACAAATTAAAAATTTACATTCATAGAAAGTTTCAATTTCCACTACTGATGAGTGTTGATAGCATGCAGCATTAAAAGGTGCAATAATCTCTTAGGACTTGCCTGGCAAGATCATGCGCTTCGCTTCTTTTATAGATAAGATGCAGGCTGTAAGTGTAGAAAACCAAAAAATTAATTTGAGAACAAGAGAAAGCTAGGGTTTCTTACTCCAATCAATGAGTCAAAATAATGCATCAAAAGAGGTTTATATAGGCTAGATATAAAATATAAAAAAGACTAATCCATTTTTAACTGTCGAAAAGAAGGAAACCTAATAATAACAAGGAAACCTAATAATAACAGAAAACAAACAATAAAATAAATATAAAACTATATTATCTATAACAGTAAGTTGCTTCCCTGCGAAGGTCACAATAACCCTGTCTCGGAGTTTTGGAGCTCAGATTCTCATTCGGAAAGCTTAGGATGGGGTAATCCTTCTCATCAGTTGCAAGCACTTGCTCATAATACCAAGCTGCCGACGATATGAGGCCAACATAATGATATGCCCGGGCTATGTCGCACAGGGCTTCCTGCAAATGTTGAGGTGTAAGAAAACCGAATACATTTGGCACGACTTACAACTTCGCCTAAACTTTTAAGAATTTGACCGCGAATCTCGTAATAATTTCAATAGACGAACAAATCTGGATGATGAGCAGGAATGGAAAATCTAAAATGAGGCAATTATGATACATGGAAGCGCATGCTTGTTTCGATGTTGTATGTGGAGTCCGTAAATTTGCAATTTTGTGATGATAATTAGTCACGCTCACATATATGCACGCATATGGCAAACAATTGTACAGTTATAATTTCTTTGTATCTCGCTATTTTGTTCCTTTCACGTAACAACGAAACGAAAAGTTAGAAGTGAATGTTAAAACAATAAAGGAGTTCAACAAATTAGAAATTTACTGTCTTGTAGGATAAGGTTTTGCTTCATATAAAGCGACTTTTATAGATAATTGAGCATTGCTAAGATGAACACTACACACCTTAAGTAAGTTTGAAAATGATATAATTTTAATTTTTCAAAATGAGAGAATGATGGAAAAGGTTGAGACAAACATTTCTTTATAAAAATTTTCCACTTTCAAAGAATGGAAATGTCATCCAAGCATAGGGTTGGCATTCAGGGGTAAGAAACCCAGTTCCTTTTACAGAAACAAAAACTGCAGTCGAAGGTAGAATTTTGAAACGGCTTAAAGTTAATGGCATGAATTTTGCAAAGAAAAAAAAAAAAAAAAAAAAGGAAGCATCTGAATGACATAAATTTAGAAACCATTACATTAACGTGATATAAATAATTAACACTAGACTAATATAACAAAAAGTAAATTAAAATTAACTAAATTTATATCATGCTAATCAATAGTGAAAAATTTAGGGAATTAAAAAATAAAAAAATCATAATTGTCGTCAAATATTTCGAAATTCCAAGTCTGCCACTGACCTTCCATCTGTTTCTTCTTTCACCTTTGTTTCTTCTTCTATATATTGCTCCACCTTTCTTAATCTGAGGGAGGGACATAAGATCAGGTCAAAAAAATTATACATGTATTAATTATACTCTTGTATTATCGTATTTGTGCCTCCATCGAGGCACTGTAAATCACTAATACATTCTTAAATTTTTGGATAAATTGTTCGTTCAATCCCTGTATCATGTACATTCTGTTATTTTGATCCCTGAATTTTTGATTTTAGTGAATTAGCCCATGATCTAAATGTTTGATTGTTTTGGTACCTGATATTGAAATTGATTAAATATTTTTTTTATTTAATGTATATAATTATGTTTCAACTCCACGATAACACGAAGTTTTACAAAAATAATTACAAAAGTATAAAAATTTTATCCTTATTTATATTAAAACCCTAATTTTTTTAATTTTTAGTTATTATGCAAATACAATACGATTATCTATGTTAAATTTCAGAAATCTTCTATCTATTTTAATAGGGTTAATTTCACTTTTAGCACCTCTGAAAAAAATAATATTAAAAACAGCAGCACTTTTTGTTCTATTCAATTTCAGCACTTACCGTGGGGCCCAGTAGCATTTAATGTATATCAAAGTACAGGATTACCCTCATCTCCTACCCACGAAATTTTTAAGTCGAACTATTTTCACTATTTTTTAACGGTGGTCATATCCATTATGACCATCCGGTAACAACCATTATGACCAGTGTTTTTTTTTTATAATTAAATTTAATTTTTTTTATGTCGAACTATTTCACTATTTTTTAGCGGTGGTCATATCCATTATGACCATCCGGTCACAACCATTATGACCAGTGTTTTTTTTTATAATTAAATTTAATTTTTTTTATGTCGAACTATTTCACTATTTTTTAGCGGTGGTCATATCCATTATGACCATCCGGTCACAACTATTATGACCAGTGTTTTTTTTTTATAATTAAATTTAATTTTTTTAAGTCGAACTATTTCAATATTTTTTAGCGGTGGTCATATCCATTATGACCACCCGGTCACAACCATTATGACCAGTGTTTTTTTTTATAATTAAATTTAATTTTTTTATGTCGAACTATTTCACTATTTTTTAGCGGTGGTCATATCCATTATGACCATCCGGTCACAACCATTATGACCAGTGTTTTTTTTTATAATTAAATTTAATTTTTTTTAAGTCGAACTATTTCAATATTTTTTAGTGGTGGTCATATCCATTATGACCACCCGGTCACAACCATTATGACCAGTTTTTTTTTTTTTTTTAAATTTTTTTTTTCCGAAATTTTTTGTCGAACTATTTTTTAGCGGTGGTCATATTCATTATGACCACCCGGTCACAACCATTATGACCAGTTTTTTTTTTTATTAAAAATTTTTTTTTTTCGAAATTTTTGTCGAACTATTTTTTAGCGGTGGTCATTTCCATTATGACCACCCGGTCACAACCATTATGACCATTTTTTTTTATAATTAAATTTAATTTTTTTAAGTCGAACTATTTCAATATTTTTTAGCGGTGGTCATATCCATTATGACCACCCGGTCACAACCATTATGACCAGTTTTTTTTTTTTTTTTAATTTTTTTTTTCGAAATTTTTAGTCGAACTATTTTTTAGCGGTGGTCATATTCATTATGACCACCAGGTCACAACCATTATGACCAGTTTTTTTTTTTATTAAAAATTTTTTTTTTTCGAAATTTTTGTCGAACTATGTTTTAGCGGTGGTCATTTCCATTATGACCACCCGGTCACAACCATTATGACCATTTTTTTTAATAATTAAATTTATTTTTTTTTAAGTCGAACTATTTCAATATTTTTTAGCGGTGGTCATATCCATTATGACCACCCGGTCACAACCATTATGACCAGTGTTTTTTTTTTTTTTTTAAATTTTTATTTCGAAATTTTTGTCGAACTATTTTTTAGCGGTGGTCATTTCCATTATGACCACCCGGTCACAACCATTATGACCATTTTTTTTATAATTAAATTTATTTTTTTTTAAGTCGAACTATTTCAATATTTTTTAGCGATGGTCATATCCATTATGACCACCCGGTCACAACCATTATGACCAGTTTTTTTTTTTTTTTTAATTTTTTTTTTCGAAATTTTTTGTCGAACTATTTTTTAGCGGTGGTCATTTCCATTATGACCACCCGGTCACAACCATTATGACCAGTTTTTTTTGTGTTTTTTTGAAACAGTTTGATGAAATCCATTTGGACTCGTTCTGTTTTCATGAATGTGAAATAGGGGCAATACATTTCACTCTTATTAATAATAAAACGCGGTTTGCATGGATTAATTTAACCCTTACTCTTGAAATTGTGCAGGGTATTACACTATGACATATAAAATTAAGAAAAAATTTTAGAAAAATACAATTAATGGGAATGTGTTAAATGAAAAAATAGTATATGTATCAGGCGAATTCCTTGTCGACGTCGTCATCACTTTTGTAATTTCCTTCAATTTTCCGGTTGGCATGCATCCACAAGTAACATGCTAGCCACTCCCGAAATAGCCTCATCCGTCCACCTATTACCCAATAATTGACGTCCCTCCCTTCTATTAAGCATTCAGCAAATTTTATGGTAAACACTCCACAGTCACCCCTGTTGAACAAATGACAAAGATAATTAATTTTCACTTCAACTTTTGAAGGCAGTATACAAGGGAGAAATGGTGTTTTTCTTGCACTCACCCATTGGATTGTTGAGGGATGTCTTTCATTATGTTGATTGGTAATGGGTTAGTTCCAGCAGGTTCTCTTGGTTTGAATTGATACAAATCTAAGCGTTCAGCCAGCAATGGAATGAATATTGATAAACATTCCATGCCTGCTCGGACCTTGACATTGTGACCGCCTTCATGCTGCAGAGAGTCGTACACGTCAATGGTCCAGCTTGTCAGATCGAGCTTCGCTAATACCCAATGTTTAAGGTCAGCCAAATGCACCGGTATTAGCACAGTCATCACGTCAAACCATGATGCCCCACTCTGGACATTAACGCCAAGCATTATCTTGAGTAAAGGCTCACAGGTCCCCCAATCGAACTTCTCGGGTGCACTCTGGTGTAGACGCCACAACGATCGAACCTTTGTACAAAAATAAGTGTCAACCGTTGTCACCCTCCGTTGCTCCAATTCGGGGAACTGCCTGATCTTCTTTCTCAAGTAATAAAAGGCGACATCAACGTGCTACATTAACATAACCAGTCGGTTAAAAGATACTGTACAATATTCGAGCTCGCAAACATATAATAATTTCGATTAATGGTTGATAGCAGACTTCCGAATTTTAAAAAATGTCATGTACTTACTTCGTCCCATAGCCAAATCGGGGAGGTAGCTGATTACTTCGTTATAATCAGCAACAACTACTGAGCCAGATAACCTGTCAGGGCTTGGTACAGTATCGGATTGAGATGTTAAGTTATTGGCAAAAGAATGTTCTCCAATGCTGACGTCGACACTATTCTCGTTTGATTTACGAGCATCACCCCCAACATTCAATTCGTCAACATGAGGTGGAAGTTGAGGGCAACGAGTAATAGGAGTTGAAATTCTCAGATTTCTCTCATCAGCAATTTGCATGGCCTCATCACTCTGTGCACCCACTCTGGAGAATTGGCCGTCTATGTGATTGCTTTCACCCAGCTCCGGTGGCGTGACGTCAGCCGCAGTATCATCCAAAACGTCGACGGTAATAGGAAATTTACTAAGCACATGAACATCCTTCTTCTTCAATTGTATATAGAATTTAACGTCATCATCACACTGTATCCTGACAAGAGGCATACTAGGGTGAACACCGTATCGCATGACTATAGTATTGGTTGGGACCCTCATACCGATTGCCCGTCTGACCAACTCAATAAGACCTCCGTATGTTGCCGTCTCGGGCACCAATATTCCCTTCATTTCTCCACCGATGTAACTCAATGTGCCATCCCATCGACCATTATACTTGATGAAAACACAAACGTCCTCCATTTACTGTAAAACTACAAACAATTTTCCTGTCAAAGGGTTAAATACAAATTTAAAAAATGAGGAACAGTTAAGAAGCAAGGTAGGATGGCTTATGTCGTAGATCTGGTCCACGGAAACGGAGTTGACGCAGATCTGGCAGATTCGGCCGAATTAACAGAGTGAAACAAGATGTGGAAGGATTTTTAATACTGGGAGACAGTTTCGATCAATGGGTAATGGTCCACGGATGATTCGCGAGGATTGGGTGGGAGAAAATCAACGAAACTAGAGACGAAAAATTAAAATTTTCTATGTTCAGTTGGTTATATACTGTCGCTATGGATGTGGAGGGAATGGAGTGAGGATGGCGGGCTAGGACGAAAATTTTCAGCTTAGGGTTGGCTGAGGGCATATATGACTTTATACATACCCAAAAATTGTATGGTGACGTGGCAAAAAAAAAAAAAAATTGGTCATAATGGTTGTGACCGAGTGGTCATAATGGAAATGACCACCGCTAAAAAATAGTTCGACAAAAATTTCGAAAAAAATTTTTAACAAAAAAAAAAAAAAACTGGTCATAATGGTTGTGACCGGGTGGTCATAATGGAAATGACCACCGCTAAAAAATAGTTCGACAAAAATCTCGAAAAAAAAAATTATTTTAATAAAAAAAAAAAAACTGGTCATAATGGTTGTGACCGGGTGGTCATAATGGAAATGACCACCGCTAAAAAATAGTTCGACAAAAATCTCGAAAAAAAAAAAAAAAACTGGTCATAATGGTTGTGACCGGGTGGTCATAATGGAAATGACCACCGCTAAAAAATAGTTCGACAAAAATCTCGAAAAAAAAAACTGGTCATAATGGTTGTGACCGGGTGGTCATAATGGAAATGACCACCGCTAAAAAATAGTTCGACAAAATTTTTGAAAAAAAAAATTTAATTATAAAAAAAAACTGGTCATAATGGTTGTGACCGGGTGGTCATAATGGAAATGACCACCGCTAAAAAATAGTGAAAATAGTTCGACTTAAAAAAGGGGTGGTCATAATGGTTGTGACCGGGTGGTCATTATGGATATGACCATCGCTAAATAATAGGGAAAAAAGTTCGACAACAAACAATTTTAATTATATAAAACAAAAGCGTGGTCATAATGGTTGTGACCGGGTGGTCATAATGGATATGACCATAGCTAAATAATAGTTAAAAAAGTTCTTTTAAAATAAAACAAACGAAATTTTTTAATGCTTTAAAAATAAAAATTAAAAGAACTGGTCATTACGGTTATGACAAGGCGGTCATAATGGTTATGACCATTGATAAAAAATAGTAAAAAATGTAAAATTC
The DNA here is from genome assembly GCA_025413025.1 of Ficus hispida. Lineage (NCBI taxonomy): Eukaryota > Viridiplantae > Streptophyta > Magnoliopsida > Rosales > Moraceae > Ficus > Ficus hispida. Next base: position 2,258,252 of record CM046368.1, on the reverse strand, counting down.
GAAAAAAAAAGCCAGGTTATGGTCATAACGGTTATGACCGGGTGGTCATAATGGTTATGACCTTTACTTAAAAATGACAAAAAGTTATAATTTAAAAAAAAAAGAAACTTTCGATGGAAGTTTCTCTCTGTACATGGAAGTTTATCTCTGTAAATGGAAGTTTCTCTCTGTAAATGGAAGTTTCTCTCTTTACATGGAAGTTTATCTATATTATATGAAGCTTCGGGTTTCAAAATGGGTGGGGGGGCTAGGCGGAAATAAGTTTTCAGTTTTCTCTCTCTAGATTTCAGTTTTCTCTCTCTAAACCACTGTACATGGTGGTTTGAAAAAAAAAAAACTTTTTTCGGCCATGCGAGGGAGAGAGATTATTTCGTGGGTAGGAGATGAGGGTAATCCTGTACTTTGATATACATTAAATGCTACTGGGCCCCACGGTAAGTGCTGAAATTGAATAGAACAAAAAGTGCTGCTGTTTTTAATATTATTTTTTTCAGAGGTGCTAAAAGTGAAATTAACCTATTTTAATATGAGACTAGGATCAAAACTGTCAAAAAACAAAAATTCAAGGATTAATTTACCAAAATCAAAAGATCATGCACCAAAATGATAGAATATTTATAGTTTAAGCACTATTTATATTATCAATGGTATTTAATTTATTTTGAGCACCTTTGTTCAAAGGAGGGGAAGAAGAAGAAGAAGATTATATTTTACTATAACTTTCTTTTTTATCTCCCACTCTGTATAGTTTAAAGGGGAAAAAAGCAATGTGTTAATAATATTACACACAATGACTCTCTCATATAGCTCTCCACTACATAGTATAATAGAAAAGGGAAAAGGAGATTAACCTGCACTAATTTGCTATATGAAAGGAAATAAGAGAAACTCCAAGTTAAGAAGCTTCCACAGGGATCCATTGAAATTTGCACTTGCTTTCTGCATTTATGAAATAAAAGTATTAATTGTTAAATTCGAAAAAACAAAAAAAAAACAAAAAAGAAAGTCACAAAAAATATATACGAAAAAAATAATTATAATCATATATGGATATTAGATCACTATACTTAATTAATCGACCCTTTAGATAAAAGTCAAGTCAATCCTTTAGAAATCTTGAATTTAACATTACTTTTTTTCTTTAATTTTCATTAGAACAACATGTACAGACACGAACATGCAAAATCACTTGGGTATAATTTGCTTTGTCCAACTTCTTAGCCTGAAAGACACAAGAGAAAACTACTTGTAAGAGTTTTATTACTTTTACAATTATATTTTTATTATGATTTCTTCTGGTAATTATGTATGACAAACCTGGAATAATAACCACAATGCACAAATTGCATGGACGAGCAACATTATGTGACGCTTGAAAGCCTATAAAACAGGAAATAAAAAAAGAACTTGTTTATCAGTTGATCCAATTCTCCAAATAAACTACAATGATCAATTGAAGTAATAATAGTAAAAAAAGATTATTAGGAGCCGTGATCAAATTTCTTTCTCTTTTTTTTTTTTATGTTTGTAAAAATATTTTTGTTTTTGTTTTTTGCTGTATTTTGTTTGGCTAAATGATGACGTATAGTCACTGAAATATGCAATATATCAATTTATACTGAGTACATTATTGGTAATTTACTTGAAGTAAGTCAATTATTTACAATTAGTAATCAATAAATTAAAAAAAATTAAAAAACGAAATGGACATAAAAACGTAAGGGAAAAAAAAGACTTAAAAAATAATCTAAAATATCAAATGCTTATGCAAATATTTCTCCAAACAGAAAAATAATAACTAAAAAATAACTAGACAAGTTTTTAACAAAGAATGAATTACCTGAGGCATGTAAATTGCAGCCAATATAGCGCCAATATAATTTAACAGAAGCAATCCAGTGCAAAAGATTGTAGTGTTTTTAGGGCCGAAAATTGCTGGAACTGTTCGTATGCTATGCCTGAAATATTGTCCAATATTATTGACTGAAAATATAATTTCATGAACTAAATTAGAGTGGTCTTAATGATAACAAGAAAAAAAAAAAGATATATCTTACTTTATGTCACCTTCAACGTCGGTAAAATCTTTTGCGATGCTAATGACCACGAAAAACATTGTGGCAAAGCTAATGATGAAAACAATTGGAGGGCTGCAAAGCAAATTTAAATCCGAACATGAGTTTATATGAATAATAATAATAATAATAATAATAATAATAATAAGGATCAAATTTGTGTCTTTTTCATCCACTAAAATGAAAGATAGACAATTGGTCAAAACCTGACAAAGACAGTAAAAAATATTAAATAAAAAAATGTTTTTGAGTTACAAAGTTGTTACACACCTCCACCAAAAATGAAGTCCAAGAGAAGCTCTGGAAGCGTAAAGTATACCGAGATTGTGGAGGACACCAGTCTGCATAATTTGCTTTTTGTTAATTAACAAATATAATATTTTGCTCCCTTAGATTATGCGAGGAGAGAATTTTGTATCATGTTCTTAATTTCAGGGGGCCACTAAATAACAAATTACCCTACAAAATACATACATCAAAACACAATTTCAATCACATTTATATTCACAATATATGAAAAGAAAATCATAAAATTATTAAAAAACGTACCAAAGGGATCCCAATAGATGTTGCAAGAGAATTTCTCTTGAATCTAATCGAAGGAGCAGAATAGACAGTGGCAAAGAAAAGACCGAGACAATAGAAAGAAATAGTGATTAGATCAGCATTCATAAAACGTAAAATCGATATGCCAGCAAGCAAATCAAATGCCACTAGTACCCATACTTGTTTCATTGAAAGATCTCCTGCTGGTATAGGTAAATGAGGCATGTTCTCCTTAAAAGTATAAAGATAAAAATAAACTATAAGGAATTTTTGCAGCAATCATCAAATAAAATACTAGTAAAATAAAAATAAAAAGATTTCTTTCATTTGGAAATCCAAAATGTCATGCAGTAAAAAAACTTAGCAAACTTGCACATCACGACATAAATAATAAACGAAGGGCCTTGAAAAGAGTATAATGGATATATAGCGTCTTTTTGTTTAGGAAGTGACGGAGATTGCGATATTTAGTTGGAAAAGATCAAAGCATACCTGTCAATATCAGCATCGAAAATCTGATTGATGCCAATAAAATAAGCACGAGAACGCATTATAGCGATTAAACAGGAAAGACCACTTAAAACATTTGTGGGTTTTCAACTAACACTCTTGCAAACAAACAACTGTAACAAAAAAGCGAACATGAAAAATTGATCAATTATGTAAACTATCATGCCCAACAGAGAGAGTGAAATTTATTTCTTGCTCTCATATGAACCCTTTTATTATTATTATCATTATTATTTTTAAATAGTCTCTATTTTCATGTGAAAGTTTACTTACACAGTCGATAGAGTTGCTTGAATCAGTCCATATATATGGCCTCAAGAATTTATTGAAGGCAGATCCAAAATGTGCGACTTTGGCTACTGCCGGATTAATTAAACCGAGATCAGCTTTTTCTTTAGCGCTTGCCTAACATCACTAGTTCCATTTTATTATTAGTCGAATAAAAACAACCCATTGGACCAACTAACAAAGGTTATTAATTACCGACTATTGTTATAAAATAGCATAAATAAATTACATAGTAAGAGAAAAAACCAAATATAGCATAAGATTAAGAAGATAACTCTCGTATTTACCTGTAAATCTTAAGACTATCTCGTAAATATTAATATTTACTAGGTATGATCTAGTAGTAAATTTTTGTATTTATATCTACTTTTATTTTTAACATGATAAAAACCAATATTTACTATAAATACAATTATTTCACAATTTAATAAAACCAACATTTTTAGCTCGATCAAAAACCGAAACTTTTTGATATTTACAAAATCACACACAAATATTTATTATTACAAATTAGTTCCAATTCCCAAATCAAAGCCCAAAATAAGCAAAACCTAGCCTAAATCCCAAATAAGACCCAAAAACCGCCACACCGGAGCAACACCGACGGAACGGAGCCACCCACAATGGAAAGCGTCCTGAAACAACAAAAAAAAAGAAAAAGAAAACGAAAAAACACACACACAACTACCTCTCACAACCGAAAAAAGCAATCAACGAAGCTGAAGATTGATCTCAACCTCGCCGGCGACTGATCGGAGATTTGAATCGCCTGCGTGAGATGGCGAATCGAACTGGTGACATCAATGACTACGTGAAGTTATCGCCGTCATTGGAGCTTGTGCAATGAATTACGAAAGAAATCGCGAGCTTCGCTTGAAGCTGTTGTCGTCAGTGGAGTTCGCGAACCTCCAGTCGCCGGGATCTTAAACCTCCAGTAGTCGGAAAGATCGCCGGAAAGATCATCGGGGTCGTCTGGAGCAGTCACGATCGATGAGGAGAGAGAGACAGAGAGACAGAGGGGAAACAGAGAGAGGATAGAGGGAGACAGCAGTAAAGGAGAGACTAGAGGGAGTGTGTGGGAAGAGGAAATGGTAAAATAAGAAAGAAATTATTTATTTTGAAGAGAAAATATAAAATATGCTATTATTTATTAACTTTCAAAAATCTACTATACATTTTCACTAGTCTCTTAAAAACATGCTATTTAATTTAGTATGAATTATCGCATAAAAATAAGGGTTAATTTTATTTTTAGCATTTGTAAAAAATGTATTATTAAAATTGATATCATTTTTATTTCTTTTCATTTCTAACACTATCATGTCATCATCATCAATTAAGATGGATGTAAAAAGTCAAAAATACTCTCAGACAAACCTAAATCATATTTTTTCTTTACTTTCCCGCCTAGCCCCCCACGCATTTTGAAACCCAAATCTTCATATAATATCTTAACTTGATTTACAACTATTTTCACTATTTTAGAGAGAGAAACTTCCATCTAGAGAGAAAAACTCTCACCGTCGGAAACCACTCCAAAAATCACTCGAAAACTGTCGGAAACAATCATCAACGCCCTCTATAAAGCTTTTTCGAACTCTGTAATAGCTGGAGAGTATTCTTAAACCACCCAAAATCAGCTGAAATTTCTTGAGTCTCCTATATCCAAACCCAAGAAGTTGACGGAGAAAAACATTACTCCTGAAAAGAGGAATGTTCGGCTACTAGTTTCGGTAGAGAAATGGCCATCGGCGGAGAAAAATCCTCAATATCCAGAACCATAGAAAAAAAGAAGTGCGCCCAAGAAATGGTCGAAAAAAAAGAAAAATAAGGGGGAAATCTGTATTGCTAGTTGATTTCTGAAAAAAAAAAAATTACATAAAAATTATAATGTTTGTATTTTTATTTGATTTTGTGACATAAACTAAATGTTTGTTAATTGGGTATTTCGATTTTGAGAGGAAAATTTAGTGTATTGGTTTATATAAATTTTTATACTATATTAAATATTATTATTGTTGGTGTCATTTATAGGAGTTGGTCATTTATATGATAATTTTTTTAATGACCTTATTTTTGTCTGTGTGAACGGCCAAAAATGTTAAAAGTTTTTTAAAATTTTTTTAGACATAGATCATAACTGTTATGACCGGGTGGTCATAACTGTTATGACCGGGTGGGCATAACAGGAATGCCTTTTACTCAAAAATTGTAAAAAATGTTAGATTTAAAAAAAAAAATTTAGATATAGGTTATAACTGTTATGATCGGGTGGTCATAACAGGAATGACCTTTACTGGAAAATGGCCAAAAATGTTAAATTTTTTTAAAAAAAAAATTTTTAGACATAAGTCATAACAGGAATGACATTTACTAAAAAATGACAAAAAATGTTAGATTTTTTATAAAAAAATCTTTTAGATATAGGTCATAACTGTTATAACCGGGTGGTCATAACAGGAATGACCTTTACTGGAAAATGACCAAAAATATTAGATTTAAAAAAAAAATTTAAACATAGGTCATAACTGTTATGACTGGGTGGTCATAACAGGAATGACATTTACTAAAAAATGACCAAATATGTTAGATTTTGTTAAATTTTTTTTTTTGTTAAATGGAAGTGTTAAAAAAAAAATTTCTGACGGTGAGAGTTTCTCTCTCTAAATGGAAGTTTCTCTCTCTAGATAGAAGTTTCTCTATCTAAAATAGTGAAAATAGTTTTAAATCAAATTAAGATATTATATGAAGCTTTGGGTTTCAAAATGGGTGGGAGACTAGGCGGGAAAGTGAAAAAAATAATAATAAGATTTAGGCTTGCCTGATGATATTTTTGACTTTTTACATTTATCTTAATTGATGGTGATGATGTGGCAGTGCTAGGAATGAAATGAAACAAAAGTGATGTCAATTTTAATAATACTTTTTCCACAAGTACTAAAAATGAAATTAACCCTAAAACTAATTATGGCACTTAATATAACTCTAAAGAAAAACTTTCCTCTCAAAAAAGTTAATGAAACATGTTGAATTACATATGTAACAATTTACAAAAAAATTTGTCAATAATATTCCAATGACTAGCTTGAAAGAAAAAATATATATAACATAAGTTGAAAAGAAGCGTATAGATGGTATACCTTGATAGAGTGATGTTTGTCATGTTGGCCGTATGATAAGGGTTTTGAGAACCTGTCTTGGCCGTAGAGCCCCAATGGCAAATTGTTCAATTTTTTGGTGGAGCATTTTGAAGGAAAATTAGAGAATTTGATATTTCTGGTTGTGAGATTTTTCGTTGGTATCAGCCTATTTTTAGTAGATGGGATTCTAAACGAAGAGTTTGAGACTAATGAGAGCTCCATTTTTATGTGAAGAAATAACAAAAACAAGGTAAAAGAGTGAAAGAAGCAGCAAAATTGCTTGTAGTTGATTTTCGAGAGGTCTTGCACTACACTCTTCATGAGCTTCGATATTTATAGTAAGGGGAATAATAATTTTTATGATTTCTATTACTAATTTTGGTAGTTAGAGTATGGGGAATTAATTATAATAGAATGAGATGCCTTTTGTGGCTATTTCTTTAAATGTTCTAACCGTGTTCACGTGTATCTTATGTCTGTCGTGCTCCATGTGTTTAACACCCACACAGCCACCCACCCACACACACACATTATAGCTAGCAACATTCAGTCTTCATTCCTGGCTCAACACGTGGCTGTTGCACCAAAACTCCAGAAGGATCCTAGCTGAGCCATATACGTAATATATATATATATATATATATATATATAATTGTTTAGTCGTTGTCTTTTGACTATATGTATATACAATGGCTAATCCTGTGACTAATATATATAGGGTTAATTTCAAAAATAGCAACTTGTAGGGAAAATATTATTAAAAATAACATCATTTTCTTTTCCCTTCATTACTAATATTGTCATGTAATCAAATCCTCTGGTATGTGGGCCTTAGCAGCATTTAAGGAATGTCAAATTTCGGGTTTACCCTCATCTCCAGCCCGCTCAAATCTCCCTTTCCCTCGCATGCCCTAATAAAATTTTTCAAATCAGCATCTACAGTGTATTAGAGAGAGAAACTGAAATTTAGAGAGAGAGAAAGAGCTGCCACCGGCCATATAAATCGTCCGAAACCGCTCCATAACCGTTCAGAAACCATCCAAAACCACCACGAGGGCCCTCTATAAACCACTTAGAAGTCTGTGAACGTTGGAGAATCTTCTAAAACTAGCCATGTCCAAACCCACGAAGTTGATGGAAAAAAACATTACTCCGAAAAGAGGCCTCTCCAAGTAATGACTTCGGCATATAAAAGGCCACCGATCGATAAAATTTCTAAAAACTCGGCACCAGACAACTAGAGAAATGTGACCGAGGAAGGGTTAAAGAGAAAGCAGGGGGAAATCGAAGTTAAGGAAGAGAAGATATCGGAAGTTGAAGAGGTAAAAATGTTTCTTTTTCGTTTATACGTTTAAAAAGTTTGCATTTTTAATATTATTCAGTAAAAATGTGTATTATACTTGAGGACGATTGCAGTTTTTATTGATTATGTAAAAAAAAAGTTTATAATTTTATATGTGTTTTTGATGAGATTCTATATTTCTAATTGATTTGTTGAAAAAAAAATTTCATAAATAACAAAAAGTTTGTAATTTTATCTGATTTTGTAACATAAACTAAAAGTTTGTTGGTTTGGTATTTGGATATTGAGAGGAAAATTTAGTATTTTGATTTATATAAATATTTGGTTGCCGAAGGTGTTTGGGTTTTTGTTAATGTTTGGTTATTTGTAGATGATATCGAAAAATACGGTTGTCTGATTATTTATTTTGAGATCATCTTGTAATTTTACCCATAGGTCATTTTAATAATGACTTTTTTCATAATAGAATTACTCATATTTCTGTTATTTCTAGATAGTCATTTTTAGGATGACTTGCTGGTCATTTTATTGTTGACTTGCTGGTCATCAATAATTTTTTCAGATTTATGTTATTTTCCGACAGGTAATTTTTATGACTACTTCTCGGTTATAATTACTCTTTTATGATATCATTAACATTACTGCAGGTTCAGTATGTTCGACACATATCGCATAGCGAAATTACCCAAGCCAAAATAAATACTTTCATTAATATTACGAAGACATGTAATAACTTGAAAGAGTAGTTGTCACCTCGACAGTACGAGGGCGTGATCCATTATCTATGCATTCAACAGTTTCTGAAGTTAAATACGCTTGGTTGGGCTGGGCAGGTCTTCCATAACATTGTAATGCATTTGATGGATCACTTATGCTCTATGGTTTGAGGTTGGTGAAGACCTGAGCAGATTTTCCATCAACGAAATCTGTCTAATAACCGGTATGAAATATGTAGGGTTTACCATTTCGCACCGGTGGTCGATAACTGATTAATGAGAAGATATTTTTTGACATTGAGAGGTGTGTCGAGAGAATATTTGGAGTTACAACTATCGAATGCAAACTTTGACAACGATGATGATGCTGTCAAGCTTAGCCTACTATACATGATATTTTGCATTCCTCTTGCAAATACAAACTCCGTTAAAACAGATCCGAAATATTTTGCCATGGCCGATAACTTGGCTGAGTTCAATGCTTTTCTGTGGGGCGTGCTCTTACAGGAGGCAACCTGAGCTATAATCTGTAATGCAGTTGAAAACAAACTGTCTTCAAAGAGAAGGCCATTAAGAAGTCTGATCAAGTGCATTATACTATTGCGGGCTTTCCTCATGCATTACTTGTTTTGGCATATGAGAGCCTCCCAACGATGGCAGGCAAATTCACCACCAAGTACATTGAGGATATTTCGTGTATGTTGTCATGGACCTCCGCCGATAATGTAAAGTTTGATGATGTGATGTCGGTTTTTACCACTGCTAGCAAGAAACAGGTAATTTCTTTACTTTATATATATTTATGAAAATGGTGCCATTTACAAGTATTGGTCATCTACATGATGACCGGGTGGTCATTTTTCTATTGATCATATATTTGTTAGCGTCAATGTCAGTGTTGGTCATTTATATAATGACCGGGTGGTCACAATGAAATGCCCATACCTTTATTAGTTTTAATACTAGAGTTGGTCATCTACATAATGACCGTGTGGTAATTCTTGTAATGACCATATCTTTGCTAGTGTGAATACCATTATTGGTCATCTACATAATGATCCCGTGTGGTCATTTTTGTATTGAGCATAACTTTGTTAGCTTCAATACCAGTATTGGTCATTTACATAATGACCGGGTGGTCATTCTTATAATGACCGGGTGGTCATTCTTATAATGACCGTATCTTTGCTAGTGTGAATACCCTTGTTGGTCATCTACATAATGACTGTGAAGTTATTTTTATATTGACCATATCTTTGGTAGCTTCAATACCAGTGTTGGTCATTATTTGTCATTTATATAATGACCGGGAGGTCATTCTTGTAATGACAGTATCTTTACTAGTGTGAATACCATTGTTAGTCATCTATATAATGACTGGTTGATTATTTTTGTATTGATCATCCCTTTGTTAGCTTCAATATCAGTGTTGGTCATTTATATAATGATCGAGAGGTCATTCTTATAATGATCATATCTTTGCTAGTGTGAATACCATTGCTGGTCATCTATATAATGACTGTGTGATTATTCTTGTAATAACCATAGGCCATTCTTGTAATGACCATACATTTGCTAGTCAATACCAGTGTTGATCATTTACGTAATCATCATATCCTATAATAATTGTTATTAAAATTAAATGTGTGTAAAACCTCTCACACAAAAACCAAAAAAAAACAGAAGAGAAGCCCAAAGAAGAACAGGTTGACCATGTATAGTGGGGGCACTATCTGTTACTCATCCTCAAAATGAAGTATACTGTTCAAAATAACCGGCAAACCGACACTGACAGCTGGCAAACCGACGTCGACCGCCAGCAACCACTCAATCTGACAAAGATCACTGATAGGCGTCGACCGGTGAACCGAACCACCCAAACAATGGTTGACTCAGTCGTCAGTTGGGGGGTATAGGACTCGGTTTAGAGTCTAAACCAACCGAGTCCCTTCTTGTTCTGTTTTTAAGCCGTAACCGTGAGGGATGGAGCGTCGCCGTACGTCTTCATGAGGGAAGATCACAGAGATGAAGAAGACAAGAAGCTTCTATTTGCTAATCAATATTCAGATTTGTCACATTAACCCTAAGCCTAAGCATAAGCATAAGCCCAATCATTAGTTTATCCTTTTCCTAATTATAAGACGAAGCCAAATTCCAAATCCCATAACCAAACATCTAATATTAGCCCTAGTTCCCTAACAGTCGCATAAAAACGGGTGCAACCCCTCGTCTTCTCCTTCTCCGACGCACGCATTAACTTACCCTCGCTGGAATCATTTGCAGTCACCACCGTCCACCATTCTCGGCCCACTTTCTCTTCTCTTCCTCATCCGACATGCTCGGCGTTGAAAACGAACGCACCGACGAACGTAAAACCGATCGCTTTCGGTCTGTTAACCGACCGTTTCCGCTTGACTCGGTGGTCGGTTTCCCTCCCTAGAAACCGACGTGATCGATCGGTAAACCAAACCGACGGAAAAGGTCAGTTACCAACTGATGTTCAGCCCTGTGGGGTAGCATGTGTCCGTCCCTGCCTAGGACCATATAGTTGTATTCTCTTTGTGTTCCTCTCTTGCTATTATTTTTATTTTACTATTTAAATTTTTATATGATATCAGAGCATTAAGATATATAGATAATGCACAGCTTCGCTCATAAAATTTTCAATGATCAATTGGAAGGGACTGATATACTTCTCAATTAGAGATGTATCAAAGTTCTTTTGGTTTCGTGGTCTAGACAATTTATTACTTTTAGTATATTTTTATAAGATTTATTATAAATAACAGCTACTTATTTCGAGTATCTTTATTCAAGAGAAAAAAATTAAAAATAGCAATGTTTAAAACAGTATTACACACTTTAACTCTCTGTGTCTCTCCCTCTCCACTCTAGTATAAACTGGAAAAAACAAAAAAAAAAAAAAAGGGACATAAATCTGCACTATTCGCTTAGATGAAAGGATATACGATAAATTCCAAATTAAGTAGGTTCCAAAGGAAGTTGTTGAATTTTGCACTTGCTTCCTGTATGCATGAAAAAAGTGAAATTTGTAATTAGTATCAATAAAATCATATATATATATATATATATAATATAATATAATGTATACATGTTAAGAGTCATTATAAGGACAAATATCACCTGAGTATAATTTGCCTTGTCCAATTTCTTAGCCTGAAAAGACACAATTAGAAAAAACAAGTACTTGTAAAAATTTAGCTTTTACTTTTATATTAATTAATTTTGAAATGTATGTATGACAATTAGACTAACCTGAAATAATAACCACAATGAAAGGATCGCATGAGCGGGCACCATTAAGTAACTCTTGAAACCTATATAAAAAAAATTAAAAATTAAAATGAGAGATAGATAGAGAGAGAAAAGAACTTCTTATAATAAATTTAAAAAGAATAAAATGGACAAGAAAACAGAGGGGAAAACATTTTAAAGACATAAAAGTCTAGTATATATATATCAAATACTTATGCAGATATGTCTCAAAAAAAAAATATATATATATATATATCTATATACACACGCATATATGGTTATCGAGGTGAAGAATTAATTCACCTGAGGCATGTAAATGGCAGCCAGAATACCGCAAATATAATTTAATAGAAGTATCCCGGTGCAAACGAATGTAAGGTTTTTAGGTCCGAATATTGCTGTGGAATGTCCTTATGTTATTCCTGTAATAATATTTTAACGATGCTAAAGATAAGGCTCAAAATAGTGCTTCGAGATCCAAAGCTGATGACATTAAAGAAATATGTCTTACTTCAGGTCTCCTTCGACATCTGTTAGATCTTTTGAGATACTAATAACCATGAAAAACAATATCACAAAGGCAACAATTTAAGTAAGGGTTAATTTCAAAAATAACATCTATCCAAAAAATATTATTAAAACTAGCACTACTTTTGTTGTCTTTCCTTGCTAGCATTGTCAAGTCATTTTTTCTTCTGATTTGTAGGACTCCAAAGCTTGTAAGGGATGCCTAATTCCAGGATTACCCCCGCCTCCCACCCACCCAAATCTCCCTCTAATGTCCTAACTTGATTTCAAACCATTTTCAATATTTTAGAGAGAGAAACTCCTATTTAGAGAGAGAAAGAGAGCGAATGAGAAAGAGAAACCACCACCTATGGAAACCGTTCGAAACTGTCGAAAACCACCACCCATGCCCTTTATAAAGCTTTTCAAAACCGTTCAACAGTATATCTCATGACTATAGTCTCAATCCAATAGCACTCATCACCAACTCAATAAGACCAACATAAGTTATGGTAAGGGATATTTCCTTTATTTCACCACAAACATATCTTGATGTACCACCCATTGACCATTATATTTGATGAAAATATAAAATGCAGCCGTTCCTAAACAAAACAGCAAGAAGTTAGTCAATATCATAATTACATTATAAAGAGAGTAAAAAAGATGACAAATATAAAGAGATGAGTTATATATTGTGGGTGGGGACGAGGGGGTTGGGCAGGAAGATGGGAAACTCCCATTTGCATAACATCTAATTATTTATATATTATAGACAACATATGACAACTTCCATTTATGTTTAAGTACTCAATTTCAAGATTTATGTATTACACCATTAACACTAGGAAGGTCATAATGAAATTGACCTCTTGGTCATTATAAAAATGATCATTTATGTTAAACTGTTAAATGTTATACAAATCTTTTTTTTTTCATTATCGATAATGTATGACAACTCTCATTTGCATTTTTAAAACTCTTATTATTATATCAATGTCAAAATATATGTATCATATCATTAGCACTGAGAATGTCATAATGAAATTAACCTGTTGGTCATTATGAAAATGACCATTTGTGTTAAACTGTCAAATGTTATAAAATCTAATTATGAAAATCTCTTTTTTTTTTTTTTCTCATTATAGTCAATGTCATAATTACCATTTGGTCAAAATAATGACGACGAAAAGGTCATTATTTTGTTTACCATTAATACTGTTGAAAATTTTTTAGAACAGGGAATATTATAGTAAGAATAAAAAAAAATACAGGAAATCTATCTTACTACTCACAAGTGCTACAAGAGACAACAGGTATTGCAAGATCTTACCGTCAAAAGTTTAAGGTAGTCATTTTTTTGGATTATAATTCAAAATGCAAACCCATTTAATACATATAGAAACAAATAAAACCAAAGAATAAGTAACATTACTTCAGATCTGTACCTGATCTAAGTTAGAACGAGACTGATGTAGAGTGGGAAGATTGGCAAGTGGACCAGGAGATGAGCTGTGACCTTCTTCAACTGTGACGAGGATAGAAAGGTTGAGGTGAATAGAGTGAACAAGGATGGGGAGAGATTTGTTGGACTTAGAGTGAAATAGCTGAGCTCAGATCTTCAACAATGATGAACAGAGAGTGCATAAGACTAGGGTGAGAGGAAAAATAGGGGAAAAATGAGATATAGAGAGAGGACTTATATATTACGGGTGGGGGGACGGGGGGCCTAAGCAAGAAAGTGGGAAAATGAAGGATTTAGGGTTGATTGAGGGTATTTCTGACTTTTTATAGCCACCTTAATTGATGGTGATGACGTGACAGTGCTAGCAATAAAAGGAAACAAAAGTAGTACTAGTCTTAATAGCATTTTTCTCACAGGAGTTATTTTTTAAATTAACCCTAAAAGTAATAAGAGGGCTGTAAAACAAACTGAAATCTGAATATTAGATTATATTGAGAGTAATAATTAGAAGAATGATTGAAAAAAATTATCTTTCATCCACTTAAGGTGAAAATTATCTAAAATCCTTAAATTTTAGTATGGAATTTCATGACTTGGCAAAGACAAGAAACTATATAAATAAATAAATAAATAAAAAGATATTGGTTTTTATAAAATTGTTACACACGTCCACGAAAATTGAAGTCCAAGTACAGAACACCGACATTGTGAAGGCCACCGGAGATCTACATGCACTTAATTTGCTTTTGGTATAAAATTTGATTCGATAAACTTTCAACAACTATATAGCTATATAAATCACAACATAATTTCGATTATATACATTTAGATTCAAAGGATAGAAAGAAAATATTATAAGAATAGAAAAAATAGATGTTGCACGAGAAAATCACTTGAATGGAATCGGAGGAGCCGAGTAGAAGTAGGCAATTAAAAGACCGAGTGACTAGAGGAAAGTAGTGATTATATCGGCATTTATCATCCGTAAAATTGATACGCTAGCAACGTAATCAAATATCATGAATATCTATGTTTATTTTAATAAAAGTTCTCCAGTTGGTATAAGTTCATGAGACTTGTTTAGTCTGAAAAATATAATAGAATATAATAATGCATTTTTCCAGCAATATATCAAAGAAAAACTATTAAAATTTTTTTCTCTCGTTCCATTTTTTTTCCCCTTCTAGATTACTACTTTTGCTTCTCAAGTTCTTCCCAACCCACAGACCATCCGATTTATAATACCAATTGGATTCAGAAATCCTCAAATCGTAATAGGGTTAGTGGAGCAAGATTCAAGAACAAACTTGTTTTAAGTCGTTTTAAACTTTTCAAGTAGCTTTTTTTTTTTTTTGTATTCTTGTACTTCTTCTACTGTGTGCTAAAATGGAGCCGAATACCCATTGATGTTGATTGGGAATTTTATTTTTTAGTGATTATTCATATTTATTTCTCTGTTAATTGGACTATTTCTTTCTAAGAAAATGACGAAAAATTACTTAAGAAGCTGATTAAAATCAGGTGGGAGAAGTGAGAATGAAGGGTAATATTTATATATATATTTAACATTTAGAGAAGAAACAAGTTGGAAGAGTGAGGACGAAGAAGATAGTGCGTTAGGTGAAAAAATAAAAAATAAAAAATAAAAAAATTAATAAGTTGAAAACAAGCTGCAGACCGCAAGGAAAGGCAATGAGGCAGAAAGTAGCGGCAGTTTCGTTATTTTCAGTAAGGAGATGGCTTTTTAACTAAAAGCAAATTATGACAATTTGTAAAGAAGGAAGCTACCACATGACATCAGGAGAAGAGCAAGAGCGTGCCAGCAATTCTTATAGCAAGTTTAACTAGCATTCCTCATTTAGAGATTTAACAGGAACTTTTTCCTAATTTAAGTAATTTTGATTCCTATTATATGATGTGTTATTTATAAAAATGAAACCACACCCTTTAATCTTAAGTCTCAATTCAATGTTTTTTTTTTTTTTTTCTAATTTACCTAATTAAAGTTATGAATTTCTCACCAATTAATCTTATTCTTGACGGTGATGGTTGTGAGAGGATGGACCATGATCCTAACATTATGGACGGCAAAAATGATGAGGAGAAAAAGTTTTTTTTGAATTTTGAAAAAAGAAATTTTGAATTTTGAATTTTGAAAATACCGCCTATCCCGCCTACATGTTTGAATTTTGAAAGAAAAAAAAATTTTATTTGTCTTCCAACCTAACCACGCCCCACCTACCACATACGGAACCCGTCCATGCATGTAGCCCTAGCTAGGTTGTCTCTAATTCATTGCTCAACGTTTGAATTGTTACGAAAGCTTTTTATTTGAGGATGTCCACGTCACTTCCGTTATCAAGTTGCCTTTATGAATATGTGTGACTATAAATAGAGCAACGTATAACTCCTTTTTATCAATCAGAAACACGCGCCCAAGAGAGAGCGTGTTCAAGAGGAAGCAAAAGAGAAATGAAGAAACTGAGAATTTAGAGAAATAGAGAGAATAAATAATAAGAGATGAAAGAGAAATGTACGTGAATTAGTTACTTTGGATTTGAATTATATACGTGAAATGCATTTATTTATTATTTCATTGTTAGTGGTCCACTTCATATTGATAAAGTCACTGTAAAAAATATATTATATTGACTGTTTTCATTTACGGAACTAATTCAAATATTTACATAAAATTCACAAGAAATCATGAGACCAATTTAAAATAAATGAATATTAATCGTATTATTAAGCAAAAATAAAACATATTCACTGAATATAGTTCCAAAAAATATTGATATCATCAACATAAGATTGACAGCAAATGCACAAAATCATAAAAACAAGAAACATTCGTGAAAATGAATTTGAAATCGTAAACCATATGGGAGCATGATGGTTAAATTCCCCACCAACAGAAGCTTCATCTCTTTAGTCGCCTTGGTTGCCTATTTTCTCATTGATTTTTATTACAACAACTTTAGTTGAGTCGTCATCGTTCCCCTGCATTTAAGAATTACAAAGTCATCTTACTAAAGTGAATTCATGTTTACGGAAATTTTCATAGAAATTTATAAATATTCTGCAAATATATATATATATATTTCATCTATATTTTTGTCCCGATATTTTTAAAATATGAAAATTTTACGGAAATATCGGTTGAAATGTCTATTTTTAACCCTTACTCAGTAGGAACAGTGTTGTAGTAGATAGACTAACTTTTAAATGATCAAAGCAATCCTCACACTGTATGTTATAACGAGGATACTTATAGATTAAAGTATAAAAAGTTAATCTATAAGTTAAAACATACGGTTTAAACCTAAATGCCACACAGCCTATTAGCCTTTAAAAATCAAGAAAAAATAGATGTTGCACGAGAAAATCACTTGAATGGAATCGGAGGAGCCGAGTAGAAGTAGGCAATTAAAAGACCGAGTGACTAGAGGAAAGTAGTGATTATATCGGCATTTATCACCCGTAAAATTGATACGCTAGCAACGTAATCAAATACCATGAATATCTATATGTTTATTTTAATAAAAGTTCTCCAGCTGATATAGGTATATAAGACTTGTTTATTCTGAAAAATATAATAAAATACAAAGACAAAAATAAGTCGGGGCATTTTTCCCGCAATATATCAAAGAAAAACTATTAAAATTTTTTCCATTTTTTCTCTCGTTCCATTTTTCCCCCCCTTCTAGATTACTACTTTTGCTTCTCAAGTTCTTCCCAACCGACAGACCATCCGATTTATAATACCAATTGGATTTAGAAATCCTTAAATCGTAATAGGGTTAGTGGAGCAAGAACAAACTTGTTTTAAGTCGTTTTAAACTTTTCAAGCAGCTCTTTTTTTTTTTTTTTTTTTTTTTTTTCCTTCTTGTACTTCTTCTACTGTGTGCTAAAATGGAGCCGAATACCTATTGTTGTTGATTGGGAATTTTATTTTTTAGTGATTATTCATTTTTTATTTCTCTGTTAATTGGACTATTTCTTTCTATTAAGAGAAGAAAATGAAGAAAAATTTCTTTAAAAGCTTATTAAAATCAGGTGGGAGAAGTAAGAATGGAGGGTAATCCTTTTTTTTTTTATAACATTTAGAGAAGAAACAAGTTGGAAGAGTGAGGACGAAGAAGATAGTGCGGTAGGTAAAATAAATAAATAAATAATCAAAAAAATAATAATAAGTTGAAAACAAGCTGCAGACCGCAAGGAATAAGGCAATGAGGCAGAAAGTAGCGGCAGTTTCGTTATTTTCAGTAAGGAGATGGCTTTTTAACTAAAAGCAAATTATGACAATTTGTAAAGAAGGAAGCTACCACATGACATCAGGAGAAGAGCAAGAGTGTGCCAGCAATTCTTTTAGCAAGTTTAACTAGCATTCCTCATTTAGAGATTTAACAGGAACTTTTTCCTAATTTAAGTAATTTTGATTCCTATTATATGATGTGTTATTTATAAAAATGAAACCACACCCTTTAATCTTAAGTCCCAATTCAATGTTTTTTTTTTTATTTTTCTAATTTACCTAATTAAAGTTATGAATTTCTCACCAATTAATCTTATTCTTGACGGTGATGGTTGTGAGAGGATGGACCATGATCCTAACATTATGGACGGCAAAAATGACGAGGAGAAAAAGGTTTAAAAAAAAAAAAAAAAAGGTAAAACTCAACCGGATGTTTGGAATCACTCCACCCAGTACCCACACGCCATCTAATCCGCCTACCCCGCTTACGTGTTGGGTCGTTCTAGGTTTGAATTTTGAAAAAAAAAATTATTTCATCCTTATTTTTGTCTCGGTATTTTTAAAATATGAAAATTTTACGGAAATATCGGTTGAAATGTCTATGTTTAACCCTTGCTTAGTAGGAACAGTATCGTAGTAGATAGACTAACTTTTAAATGGTCAAACCAATCCTCATACTGTATGTTATAATGAGGATACTTAAAGATTAAAGCATAAAAAGTTAATCTATAAGTTAAAACATACGGTTTAAACCTAAATGCCACACAGACTATTAGCCTTTAAAAATCAAGAAACAACAAATTATTGGACAAGACAACAAAGCGATCATAAGTATATTATAATATTTTAAAATATGGGTATTTATATATACTTTTTTTTACTTTGCATTTTGTTTTTATTCAGTAACTATATCATCCATTTTAAATATTTACATTTTTACACCATCAAATTACATCTAATATTTAAATCTATACCTTTTTCTTGATCAACATATGATTTTGACCTAAAATGCTTGAAATACCCTTATAATGAAAACTATAATTTGGATTTTTTATCATTTATACACTATATTTTACTTTTATTTAGAAACTATACATTGCATTTAAAGTCACACAATTTATGTCGTTATATTACATTTTGCATATAAATTAATAATTTTTCTCGATTAACACTTTATTTTAACCTAAAAATGCCCAAAATACCTTTAGATTATTAAACAACAAAATCTGTATTTTCTCAATAAAAAATTCAGACTTCTCAACCTCATCCTCATTACCACTCAACACTTTCTGACCTCGCTACCCCCACCATAGCCCCTTTGTTTAGCTTTTAATTTAAGTTAGAATTTATTTAATTATTTTTTCTGATATCAAAGGTATTTTGAGTATTTTATTTTTAAATTATATGTTGATTGAGAAAATATATTAATTTTAAAAGGTACAACATATTTTTTGAATAAAAACGAAATGTGGGACATACAGTTAAATAATACTTAATTTTAATTTTTCTTTTTCAGGATAGTTTGAGTATTTTAAGGTCAAATTTAAATTTTAATATATTCATGTATGATAAATAATTTGATCATACAAGAATGTAAAAGCTCAAAATGTAGGCTAAAATTTAGAAGACACGAAAAATACAATGTACAAAAGTGGAAATAGGCCTAAATTAAAAAAAAAAGTGTAAATAACACAAAAGAAAAAATATATTACAAGGGGATATTTACCTTTTTTATACCTCATATTTTACTCTTATTCAAAAATACCTTTCTTTTTAAGTTTTAGATTTTTATAACATCAAATTATGTTTAATATACAAATTTAAACCCTTTTAAGTCAACAATTAATTTTGACCAAAAATATCCAAAATACCTTCAAAAAGAAAAACTATAACAAGTAGTATTTACCTTTTCATACCCTAAATTTTACTTTTATTTAGGAAGTATTGTGCATTTTAAAGTTCTTTACTTTGATATCATTATAATAATAGGAAAGACTACAATAAAATTCATTTTATAAATCGTTTGACATATTTTGACAGTTAAGATGTTATTTATCCATAATGAGTATGATGCAACTCATGGTATTGTAATATAAGAAATTAAAAAAAAAAATCAAGGCAACGGAAAAAGAAATAAGTAAAAAAACCTAATCCTTAGACCAAAAAATCACCCCTTATGTCCGGTGCACCCTGTCCGTCGACGGCAGCTTGCCCTACCCCCCTCGCCCCAACGCGACCTGGTGAAACCGCCCCCCTCCACCCAACATCCGTCGATGGTGAACACCGAAACCCCCCTACATTTGCCTGGCGACGGTGAATCCCCCCCCCCCCCAACCACCACCACAACCCTACCTGCGAAATCGCCCCTCCCTCGTTTCGATCCCCTAACACGACCTGGTGAAACCGACCCCCCTTAATCGGACCCACAAAACCATTCCTGATGATGGCGAATTGTCCCCCACCCCCCTCCCAATCCGACTTGCGAAATCACCCCCTCCCTTGTTCGGCGACGGCGAAATCGACACTCCTGGCGGACCCTGACCTGCGAAATCAAAATCCACCCTCCCCAACACATTCGACGACGGCAAAATCACCCACCCGGGCCCCCTTCAGTAACCTTCCACCAGCCCCCCACCGGCGACCTTCCACCGGCCCCCCTCCCTCTACCGACGAAGAAGAACGATCCAGAGACTTGATTTTTTTTTTTTTTCAGCAAATCAGTGTGAATTATAGATATTATACGCTATTCAATCAAATTTAAATGACCTTAAATGAAAGACTTTTAGTTGAGTATATAAAAAAGATTTTATCATAATCTTTTTCCGTTATAATAAATCTAGTATACATCCATATTTTTTTCTCAATAAACACTTATTTTTTATCTCAAAAATAACGTAAATACCCTCGAAATTATACTTTGAAAATAATTTAAGAAATTTATACTAAGGGTTTTTTGAACATCTTAAGGTCCAAATAAAGATATAACAGAGAAAATATATAGATTTAATGCATTAAAAAAAATAATATAATGGTGTAAAAATATATTATTTTAAAATGTATGGTATACTTTTAGAGTAAAAATAAAACATATGACACAAAAGGTAAACGATCTAAATTTTAAAAGATGTTTGATGAAGTAGTTTGAGTTGAGATTTTTAAGTTTTAATAGTAAATTTTTTTGAATTTTCAGAAAAGATAAAAAACTTTTTGGGTAAAAGATAAAAAAAAGTTTGAATTAGATTGCTTGAGTTATTTAACAAAACAAAGCCTAGTTTTTTTAAGGGTATTTTGAATAGATTGAGGTTAAAATTCAACTGTTGACTTAAAAAATGTATAGATTTATACATTAATTCAAATCTAAAAGTATAAAAATGTAAAACATCAAAATACAAGGCATACTATCTAAATAAAAGCAAAATATAAGGTATAAATACGTAACTAACCCTACAATATTTTAAACATCTAACTAATAAATCTCTTTGTCGGGTATATGTACTAGGGAGAAGAAGAGGACAAAAGTGGCTTGGAAGGAAAAGCTGCCGCTGAAAATGTGGGCGTATATTGGGAAGAAGTCGTGTATTGACTCGTATTGGTTGAAGACTCAGTCCCTCCAATTTCAAAAGCAGAGGAACCAGTACCACCAACTTGAGAAGATGAAACAAAACGGGGCTGATTTATTATTGTTGGTACAGGCATATCACTTGGGATATTAGGCAAAGGAGCTTCAAAATCAAGCACTTGAATTGCTTGCTTTATTGAGGGCCTTAATCTATAATCCGGGTGAGCACACCACAGCCCAACAACCATAAGTCTCTCCATTTGTTGCTCATCAAATTCCCCAACAAGGCTCGGATCGGCAGCTTCTAGAACCTTCTCGGCTCCGTAAAGATCCCACACCCACTCCACCATTCCCATTTGGCCTTCTTTTGCATGAGGCTCAATGGCTTTCCGTCCGCACGCTAATTCCATTGCCACAATGCCGAAACTATAGACGTCGGATTCTCTGCTAGCCCTTCCTGTTATGACACATTCGGGCGCCATGTAACCTAATGTCCCCGCCAAGGCTGTAGTTTGTGAGCCTTTGTCATGGTCCACTAGCCTGGCTAAACCGAAATCGCCAAGCTTAGCATTGAATTGTGAGTCCAGCATTATGTTGCTCGCTTTTATGTCCCTGTGTAGCACACATTGTTCCCATTCTTGATGCAAGTATAGCAACGCGGACGCCAAGCCATGCGCTATGTTGTACCTCGTCGCCCATGTCAAGAGGCTTTTTCGCTTGAAGAGATGAAAATCTAAGCTTCCATTTGGCATGAACTCGTAGATTAGGAGGAGATCCTTTTTTCTATGGCACCAACCTATGAGTTGAACCAAATTTCTGTGCCTTAATCGGCTGATGATCTTTACCTCGGACGCGTACTCCTTAATCCCTTGATTGGAGACACTAGAGACCTTCTTGATGGCAACGTAAGAGTTCGAGTTTTTCAGAAAACCTCTATAAACTCCACCAAATCCTCCTTGTCCGAGCTTCTCCTCCTCTGCAAAGTTGTTTGTTGCGACTAGCAATTCATCATAAGAAAATCTCCTCGCCCCGCTGTTCCTCTCAAAATCATTGTCCATGTACAAGTCAAAAACCAAATCATCATCAACATCAACATTTTCTTTTCTAATCCTCTTCTTCCACAAGACAAGACCAATCAAACCAAGTGCGGTAACAAGAACAAAAGCGCCAACGCTCGATCCCACCACCAATCCCGTCTTTTTCGAATTTGGACCATCTTTGCCCGATTTTGTAGCAGGATCATCGGAGGCAGGGCTCTCTGTTCCCAACGTCGAATTAAAAGACCAGGAGCGAAGAATATGCCTCGAAGTGTACAGTCCGTTCGCGGCTGAAAAGCCGATGCTCACCCATTCCGGTAAATAATCTGCCAAATCAATTTCATAAAAGAGATGCTGTTCAATAGGGACTTTCTCTTCGTACCCTGTGAACACAACACTTAAATTCTTAGATCTAGAATCGTAACTTATCGTCGCGTTATAAGTAGTCCACGACCTTATGTCACAAGACCATGGTGTAGTTTTGTTAGATTTCATAGATTTCACATTTATACCTACATGTTCATCAACGTCTTGAGGATCAATCACCTTGTTCTTAAAAGTGTCGAACTCCACGGCGACCAATGGATGCGGAGTTGACTCTATCTCCCCGACGCCCACCAATCCAATTCCACGCCCGTCTGTTTTCTTTGGGATCTCGTATGGAAGCTGCGCTAGGAAGAAGGCAATCCCATCACCATTAAGCGTTTGATTGGCATAGACGATGAAGGAGAAATCGGTGGTGAAATCGGAGAGGACCACCGATCCAGTTGAATTCTCCCAGAGGTGCATCGGTTGGACGAATGTGACTCGGCCGATTTGGTCCGTCTGGTTCCGGGTGAGTTGGATGCCTGAATCCAAGTAGGTGGTGTTTCCTTGAGTATTGAGCATGCTCGTTTGCTGTCCTACTAATTCGGGGTAATTGAATTCTAATGGAGTGGAAAATTGGATTAGGATCAAAGCCCAAAATATGGCGAAAATCATGGAAGAGTGAAGTGAGTGTGTTGGAGTCATGGTAAGAGGGGAGATTAACAGAGGAGGTTTCTCTCAATGCTTCTTCAGCATAGAATAGAATTATTTTTCCGATCTTCAGGTGGTGTTTGCAGAGAAGAATTCAAGAACATAACAATGTTAGACAAGTTTCCCTGAATCTTTCCGCACCTGAAGAAAAGGACATTTGCGACATTATACAAAATAAAATAAAATAAAATAAAACAATGACGCGTATCAAGACTTGGAAGCACACCATTTTTGACTTTCTAATGACGCTTCTTCTTCTTCTTCTTTTTTTTTTTTTTTTTTTTTTTGTTTGGGATTAAAACTCGGCCACGACAACTAATTTTATGGCTTATAACAGAATAAATTAAATTGTTTATATGTTAATTTTTATTATTTATAGGAAATTTAGAGTAAACAAAAAGATTCTTGTGATTGCACATATAATCTAGTTATAATTTTACATTTAGTATCATTATAAGGTATAGAATTTGAATTCTCCCACTTTAAATGGAAAAAAAAAAAAAAACCTTCAAATTATAAGTCTACCAAAAAAAATGAGGGGAGAGAGAAAGGGGGCATGTGGATGGGTAAAAGGTAAAATTGGAAAACAAAAACTTATTTTAAAGAGAAATTGTAAAATATGCTATTATTTATTAACTTTCAAAAGAAATAGCTATATTATATTTTTGTCTATAAAATATGGTAATGATATAATTTCTGTTTTTTATTTTGGGATAAAAGTGTAAAGGAGCCCCGACCCACGACCCAAGACGAATTTGTCTCTGATTGAATTAGATATGTGTTTTTTGTACATTGATTAATGATAATAATTGTGATGACGATGAAGATTTATAATACATTTTTAAAAGAAATGATGAAATATGTTACGCTTTTTAAGTACCTGAATAATTTTGCCAAAAACATTCTTTAATTTTTTTTTCAAAATTTTTTGCAATCATTAATTGTCCATGGAAGGAAAATAACTATCACAAAAAATACTAGAAATCGTTTTCCTACGTGCACTTTTCGTGACGGTTTAGTCAAAATTTTTCTTGATTTTAAATTTTGCAATGGAATACTTATTTGACGAAGGAACATGCATAGTTTTAACTCAAAAAAAAAATTCAAAATAGATAGTTGAAATAAAAACCATCAAAATTAAGGGGGTGTTTAGTGAATGAGTTCAGTTTGAGTTGAGTTAAAATTTTTAAGTTTGATAGTAATTTTTATTGATTTTTTCAGAAAAGATAAAAATTTTTTTCAGAAAAAGATAAAAAACATGATGAAAAAAGTACAGTTTAGTTTAAAATGAGTGTAAATACCAAACATATCCTAAAATACCCAAGATCCACCCCCAAATTTAAAAAACCCAATACCCAAGATCCATCACCTGGCCCGCCTATACGCTCGTATGGTTCGTGAAAGCCCGCCCTACCCTGAGCCCCTTCACACACAGAACTTTGGTCTTCTCCTTTCTTATATCTTCTTTCCGTTCCAAAGGATCCAATAAGCAACGTCACAATATATTTTTAGAGCCACAAAACACTGCCGTACGAAACTCTTGATATTTCCTTTGGAAACCCAAAAGATAGGAGTTTGGTTTAACAGACCAAGCAGAGTCTTAAATCTTTTCATTACAAAAGTCTTGTGAAGAAGCAAAAGCATTGTAATAGTGAAGTCGGAAAAAAAAAAAAAAAAAAAAGGACAAAGGTGAAGAAAAAGACTCACGGTTTATTTGAAGAATAACGTTTCTACTTTAACTAACAAAGAAGTTGAAAAAAAAAAAAAAATTTCCCCAATTCTTGTATTAATCTTGTTGACACTGAAGAGATTCCAAATCTGACGAATGTAACAAAGGACACCAAACCAGAAGAAAAACTTGAATTTTATGTAATTACTCATAAAGAAATGGAGTTGGTAGTTTTAAGGTCCTATGATAAATTGGCAGACTTCAAGAACTTTTGAAAAAAAAAAAAAAAATCTGATCACTAATCTTAAAAAGAAAAATGCATATTCTCTTTGTGTTGGAAAGGAGAGGCTTGTATAAATAAAACCGATGAAATCTCATCTCCATTGTTCTCGTTTTGACGAGCTTTGAGTAGAGCCTCCTGTAGGCTTTTAACGAATGTTTATGTCTGCATCTTAGGAGTCCTTTTAGGGTCTATTTGAGGACATATCACCAAACACATATTTTATTTATCTTTTTTTTTTAATTCAAAACTATTTTTCACTATTTACATATCCAAATATCTATAATAAATTTAAACTTCAAACATCTATAACTTTGTTAGTTCAAGTCCAATGGAGAACTTGTTTTTTTTTTTTTTTTTTATTTGTATAGAATTTCGATAGTAAAGAAACAAAATCCATATTGATATTTTTTTCAAACATATTTTAAGATTTTATATTTTTTACTCGAACAGTTTTTTTTAATATTTTTTTTTTCGTAATCGGACTCCCAAACCTATATCTAATTTTTAAACCAAAACACAATAAAAACCTTCCCAAATGGGTCATTGATAATGCTTGGGGGATATGCTAACACTGTCATCCTTTTTCAGACTTTTCATTTAAGAAAAAAAAATATCGGTTATATTTACACATACAATATTGATAAATACCCCTACCTAATAAATGTTTTCTTATAGTAAATATTTTTATAGATATTTTTTATAATATATTTAACCTTCATACAACTTTATTTAGTTTTTTTTTATTAAAAATTAATTTAACTAATCTAAATAAGAAAAAAAAAGACTTTCTCATTCTCAAAAAGGAAAATAACCCCCTATTTGTTTCCCATCTCCACCTTCGGAAAGTGAGAAAAAATATTTAAAAAGTATTTTTTTTTAACTTTTTCATCAGTCTTCTCCTTTTGAAAAAGGAAAGCTATTTAATTTTCGAAATTACTTATTGTACAATACCGTTTTGGAATCCTTTTAAAATTTTCATCAAATACATGTTTTGAACACTATTTTTTCTCATTCCAAACAACTTTTTGTTTCACGAATTAAAAATTTTTAGATATCTAAATATCATCACATTATCAAAATGAAATAATTTTCTCATTTCAAATAAAAAAATTTTTCTTTTTGAAAATAGACATGCTATCCAAACATGATCAATATCTCTATAAAAGAAATGAAACAATAAAAATACTTTGTGGCAACATCATTTTTAACAAAATAACTTAAAATTTAATCCGTAAAAACACATTATACTAAGAAATCAAAAAAAGTTAAAAATACATATTCAAAAGATATGTTTTCTTTTATTTTTATTTCACTTAAATCCTCAATTGAAGTTTTTCATGTAGTTGTAAAGATTTTTTAAGAAAAAAAAATAGATAAGCATAATTTAGGATTTATAAAATGAAATTAACACTAAGCAAAATTTGTTGAGAAATTTTTTTTTTTGGTTCTATAAAAAATATTATTTTCATTTATAGTTAATATGGTGTGTATCTTTTTAATATTTATTAAAACAATATTTCTATATATAAATATGTAGTGGTAGAACTTCTTAATTAATTTTAAGATAATTTTATTATAAAATAAAAATGTAACAAAATATTTAATGATTTGAGAGGTATTTATCAATAATGGGTGCAAATAAAATCTTCCAAAAAAAAAAAAAAAAAAAAAGTTTTATAGGCCAACCGAGCTAACCCCAAAGTTTTCTTTTAGGTGCCCCTGCAGCCAAAAATAGTTTCCATTTGGGTTCCCTCGTGGACAAAGAAAGACCACGAACACCTTTAAGCAAAAAAAAAAAAAAAAAAAAAAAAAAAAAACTACTCAGCTCAGTCGTGCTCGGCCACAGTCTCCCCCAAGGCACAGCTCCGGATATCTGAGGAAACCTCCCTTCTCTTCTCTGCGAGTTTGCGACTCCTTTGGTGGACTTGCTTCGTCTGTTCTTGTCTAGCAACTTTACTTCTTGCTTTCCTTTGATTTGAATCAGTAAAATGAATTATTTATTTATTTTTATTTATAAAATGATTTTTTAAAAATTTTATTAAAAAAATGACTTCGAATAATCAAGAACGACAATGGTTGTTTATGTGTTAAAATAAAAGAAGATTATTTTGTTAATTTCAATTTCTGAGTTTATTATTTTGGCAAATATTCCATCTTTAGCCTAAATAATTTGGGGAGTTATTCTTGTTTCCTATTTTCTGATTTGGCCCAACTACGCAGAACAGAAAAAAAAAAAAAAAATGGGTAGTTTGAGAAGAGCCTTAATCACCGTTGATCGGCTCCTGAAATCAACGGCCGCGACTCAGGGCAGCTTGGTGGCGGCAGCGTCGTCTCTCCTTCCAACAGAGGCCTCAATTAGGTGGATTGTTTGTCGTTTCTCGTCTTTGATTGATATCCAAAAGAAGAAGAAGGGGAAAAAAAAAAAAAATTAAAGTTTGCCTTTGATGTTACATGTTCGTTTACGCATTTCTTCGAACACTTGGCAGGCCTGTTTCAAATTGTGGGATTTCCCGCTTTTATTCGGAGAATCACAGCAATGCACGGTCTCTGGATGTCGATCTCTCCAACGACGAGAGCAAGAGACGGCTCTATAACAGGTAAAATGTGTTCACTCACTTCCTATTATATATACATGTATATATTTCGTGTTTATAAGAATGGAGTGGAAATCTAACAATATTTTGGAACACTTTAGGTGTAAATTTAATAATGATTTTCACGTTCTATGCTTGAAACTTAGGTAGTAATTGTTATAATGATGTGATTTTCGCTATTTATAATATATTATAAATTTTTTGTTGATATTTTGACTTCACTAATAAGATTATGCTATACATCTAACTCACCCTATTTTGCGGAATAGGCTGATATACAGGAGCAAACAACGAGGATTTCTCGAATTGGATTTGGTTTTGGGAAAATGGGTGGAGGAGCACATTCATTCCATGGATGAGAATGGTATCAAAGCTCTTGCCTATGTTCTCGACCTGGTAAACTTTCTTTTGTAACTTGTTGTACTTTTGTTGCACTTGCCTTTTCTCGGAATTCTGTGGAATGTGTTTCATTTGTATTGTGCTTTGTTTCAAATAGGTTATTCAGTCGTTTTGGTTGGGCAGATCTCATAATCAGATTATAACAAATTCCTGGCTCTGTGTGTGTGTGTGTGTTTTTTTTTTTTTCCCCTCTCTTCATTGATTCAAATGTCTGTATTGCCCAATTTACAGTCTGATCATTGTAATGTGTCATGTTTTGGAAGTTTGGCTAGTTTCGAGATTGTTCTATTTGTCATTAGAAAAAGTTGACATCTAGGTGCATGGAACTTTAGACTATTACATGGTATAAGCTTATAAACCGGACACAGGCTCTTTTTGCTAGTGCTCAATGTTTCTATCTCCTCTGAAGTTGGTCAATTTCCAAATTTTCCTAAGTCGTGCTTAGCTCGAAATCAAAATAGTCGAATCTTTCATTCTTAATCTCTTGTGTTTGGCACTCATGTTTCATACAACATTTTGATAAGCCTCCAATTTGGTTTACATCTGCTAGGTGTGCTAGGCACGTAGGTTAAGCCTGCTAGGCACGTGTTTTGGCTTGGTCAACAAGGGTCTGGGGGGGTTTTTTGGTTTTTTAGGATCTGGCTTTGGGAACTGTGTTCTTAATTTTTTGTTAGTGCTTTGTCGAATAAAAGGAGCAGTGTGAGACAGAAGAGACTGGGAAGAATTTGGTAGACTCTAGACTGTGGGAGAGAGTTAGGCTACTCGAATGCCTAACAAATATTTATAATTCAGTATTGAATCAAGATATATCAGTCATTATTAATCTTTTCCAATTCCGAATTTGTTCTTGTCTTGTAACATTTTAATGGGGGAAGAACCATGCAATATGCCTGGTGTGTGTTCCAATGCTTAGAGAACTTGAGCATCCTTTGGACTTTCAGTAAAGGGTAGAAATGTAATAGATTGACAGTATTGCATATGAAACAGAGTGTTTTTTTTTTTTTTTTTTTTTTTTCAATTGGATTGAGAACAAGTCCGAACAAATTTCCAACTTTCTTGACTCTTTATTGTTGGTATACATGTCAATTTGGAGCTGTGATGAGAGAGCAAAGAGTTATGGAGTTTGAAGTTTTTTAGGACTTTTCTCCTTGTAGACAGTAAAAGCGAGGGGACAGGTGATATGGGCAATATAATAATTCAGTTGGCTTGTTCTATTGCCTTTAGAATCTTGTGTTTTTGTCATGTAGGAAAACCCAGATCTCTGGAAGTGGCTAACCGGTCAAGAGCAACCTCCTGAGGCAGTCAAAACGAATCCTGTGAGATTCAATCTCAAAAATAAATTCTCAACTTGGTTCTTCTTTTCTCTTTTACTTGTTGGTTTTAACTCCTATCCAAAACTGCTTTGTGGTAATAGGTCTTTACCGCAGTGGCCGACAAAGTTATGAACAACCTTAATGCCCATGCTTCTCCTGAAACACGCGCAAAACCTGGACAGCCCTGGGTGAGAGGGTGGGATGACATCAAGAAAGGTCGGGACAGCCCTATAACTGGAAACCAGTAATGCTATCACAATCCTTTTTGCCTAGATTTATTACTAGTGTGCTTGTAAAAATGTTCGAGCAATGATTGTTATAGGTAAAAGTTTTTTTCTGTGCCATTATACAAATAAGTGGTCACCATATAGAGATGATCTCCAGGCCCATGTAGTGTTTCTCATATTGCTGTTTCAAAAATGCATAAATTTGTTGCTCAAATACTTGATTCGACATAATGGCATCATAAATGGGGAAATAACGTTCAAAATAATGAAAAAACAGTATGTATATGTTTATTTTTGTGTAGAGCACTTTTTTGGAAAGAGTTTAGATGGAAAAGTTTTGATTGGTCTCGTCTTATCGTACTTTCGAGTTTAGATGAGTCTTTGCACAGCCATGTGAGTTGAATGAAAGTGTTAGAATGCCAGACTATAATTCTATTTTCCCTAGATGACTGTAGGAGAGACACCAACTCAGGTACCTGATTTTGTTTACTAATTATATTGACAATCTCGTATTGGCTACAAGTAGAAAATATTGTAGCATTTCTTGAAATTAGGGACACGTCCTTTTACTATTTTGTGGTTAAGATCCTTGATGATTGTTAGACGTTAGTCATTGTTGTTTAGCTTTTCATGACATGGAAGAACAACAAAAGTAGAGAACAATGTATCGGGCACGTTAGAGAAGTAACTAGAAAAGGAACTGGATTGTTTTACGTTATAATATACAATAGGCAAGTAAACGCTAGAAAGGGTCGATGATCTTTCTTCTTGTTAGTTTACCCTCCTTTCCAATTCCATTACCATCCTTATTAATTTCCTTTATGGGGAGTCACCGTACATGATTAGTTTATCTTCTTTTCCAATTTTATTACCATTCCCATTACGTTCCTTTACGGGGAGTCACTGTGCATGAGGGCAGTGATGGCTGGGTCACTCGATGGGGGTGGCATGGCTTTTTTCTTTGACCCACGGAGGTGACTTTGAATGTTATTTCTTAAAGATATGATTGTTGATGTTGTTAGTGTTTGGAAATAAAGGGCTAAGATGAAACACAATCAGATCAAACGGCTGAGTTATATTTTAGTTTTTCCTTAGAACTAGTTGTATTGCATGTGGGAATTAAATAGACAAGGGAAAAAAAAACATGATATTGTGTTGACTGGGCCGTCATATTAGTAGTCACGTAGTGTTGATGTGGTTGCCATGTAATAACCGTTGGAGGCACATTCCTACTTTTATATATATAAATAATGATCATAATAATAATATTATATATATAATAATATATATCTTTCATCTTCGTAGCCTGTCATGTCATGATTAGAAGGCAGGGACAATTCAAATTGTTTTGTACATGATAGGAGACATTTGAACGATTATGAAAATTGGAGGTTAAAATGAAAAAGGGTGAAAAGTTAAAGGGGATTTATGAATTAATCCATAATTGTTTTATGTTTGTCAAGCCTTATGAGCATGCACCCCCTCAAAGTTCATGCATGGCCCATTTTACCCCCTCAACTTTTAAATGCACCGAATTAACCCCACCACAAAAACCAACAAACCCGCACCCCCCCCCTCAAATATTCTCACATTTTAGTGTTTTCAGAAAAGATTTAAAGCGCCCGTTTGAATCTGAAAAATAGTTTTTGGGCATTATTTAAAAAGTTTATTTTTTATAGTGTTCTCCCACAATATGTTTAAATCTTATTATAAAAATTTACCTTTCAAATTTATGATCAATAATTTTACACATACAAATCCGAATGAGAATTTTTTTTAATTGCATAGAATTTTAAGAAAATGAAAGAAGCTTTATACTAACCCTCCCCCCCCCCCTTTTTTTTAAGAATACGTTTTAAGTTTTTACACTTTTTTAACTTCAGAAAATTCAAACGTCTCATGAAAAGCACAACTCAATTCAAACTCAAATTTTACAATCCAACCCCATACACCAAACGCATGCTATAGCTCTCACTCTATGCCCTAACTATAAGATTTTCATGTGTGTATCTTATTTTCATAAAATTTGAATGTGATTTCATGATCAAAAATAGCAAAAATCTTGTGTTACTGTATGAAAAAAAAAATCATACCTAAGATGTATTTCTAAACCTCTATTCTAATTGATTTTTTTAATCTCACTAAAAACAACATATAAGATTAAAAAAAAACTTCTTTAGATTAAAAAAACTTTGTTAGTTTTAATGAAACCCAACAAAAATTTGACGGTTCATATAATGTGTCTACACAATCATTCTCTATGCCAAAAAAAAAAAAAAATATATATATATATATATATATATATATATATATATATATATAAGAAAAGAGGAAAGTTACCGAAAAAGCATTCAAATTAGAACTGCCCACCACTCATCTAATAGCGAATTCTCTAAATATTACTTCACGCAATACAAATAAGACGTTTTTCTATTTGGCACCCAAAAAAAAAAATGCTTCTTCTATTAACCCAAAAATGGAAAAATTTATTCCTTTAGAAGAAAAAAGGAAACATAGATTTTGCCTCTGTTTGGATCAGAGTTTCAGATTCATGTTTCAAACAATAAACCCAAATTTTTATGAAAGAAAATACTGTTGAAAAAAAAAATTAGAAAAAGTTTAAAAAACAAGTGAAAAATGGGATGACAAACATGTTATTTGTCTTATAAAAAATGGGGGGACTTTTAGAACGGGGTACGCATGCTTTACCCCATCAATAGAATAAAAATTATTTACCAATGGGTTGCTTTTGGATGATTTAGATTAAATGGATACACCCAATAATTATGAGATTGATCACATAGTGGAACACAAAACAAAAAAAATTGAAAACTAAAAACAATGTTCAGTACATAAGGAAAAGGCATGGGTGAGAATCCATGCAGAGAGACAACGGCGAAGCCATGGAGCCAGCGGAGGATCGGCGGTGTAGGTGAAACGACGATGCCAAAAAAATGGATGTAAGAAAAGATAAAATTTGGATAGAGAGACAAAATCAAGGGGAAAATAGAATTTCTAGGGAGGTAGAAATATAATTTAAAGAGATAAAAATAAGAACAAGACAATCAGAAATCTCAACAGCTTTAATCAATCATCAACTTTCATCATGAATATCATAATAAAGAAAGGTGCTTTTTAAAAGATCTAAACTAAAACTATAAACTCAACTTAATTAGAACATAAACTCCAATTGGAGCTTTGCATATGTTCTTGTTAGAAATGAGTGAGTGTTTGGAGTTATATGTTTGGTTAAAAATGAATTGTGATTCTCAAAAATATAAAAATTAAAATGTGTTAAAAAAAATATAATAACATTATGGATTTTATTTAGTTTTTCTCGTCATTATATGTAATTATTATTCTTTTACATAAAAATATCATCTCATTTTTTGGGGGCACATCTCCAAAACCTTTTCTAAACTTTTTTTTTTTTTGTCTTCTTCTTTCGTTCAAGATTATTTTTACTATTCATATATTTAAATGTCTAAAGTAAATTCAAACTTAAAAGTTCACAACTTGTTATTTAAGTCCAAATGAGATGATTTTTTTTTCAGATTGTATAAATTTGAAATAAACAAAATAAGATTTATATTATCTTTTTTTCAAATACATTTTTATTTTTTTACACTTTCTACAAATAATTTTTTCAACTAACATACCTTTCTAAAAACATATCTTAACTCCAATTCAAAATTCTCTCTCCAAAACCTCCTTCAATAGGCTAAAAAGTTATGTGCTTTTATAATTTGAGCTTTTAAGAGATATTTAAGTGAGTGATGAAATTAATTATTTTAGAGAAAAAGCAAAAAAAAAAAAAAAAAAAATACATGGGAAACCTCAAATGAAGTGCATCTCCAAAGGGCCCTAAACAAATAAAAGGAAAATTACCTAAAAAAAATGAAAAAACTTGAAAATCACAAATCGAAATTTGTTTTCCAATATTTCTATAATATGACAGGATTATAACAGATTGAAGAACATAGTCAAAATCGAAGCCAAGCAAACTATGATAAGTTCTAGAGATAACGCGAGCCTCACAACCAGTCATCGTTGTATCAACAGGAGGGGATGCCAGAGGGGTCAGAGAAGGTCACTTGGTTTGCTAGGGGGTGTTGATGTGGTGGTTCATTGGAAGAAGCATGGGAGGGGGCGGAGGTGGGTTGCTTGTCGGGGCAGGGTGATGGTGGGGGGTATAGTTTTGGGGGGACATATTGTTGCATTTTTGAAATTCAGGGCCAAAGTTACATTAGAGATTTAGTTTAGGGATATTTGAAAAATAATTTATAAAAATATTTTCCATAAACAAATAAAAGATGTAAAATATTGGGCACCGAGTGAAGGCCAAAGAAAAAGAAAAATTTTGAGTTCCCACCGAATTCCACCAACACGCGGACAAATTTACATCAAAAGCCGCCCCACCACCCCCGACCCCAAGCCCCCAACTTTCTTCCTCTCCATCTGCAAACAGTAATCTCTCACAGATTTTTCTTCACATCTCTCTCTCTCTCTCGAATTCGATCACAATCTCAGTCTACTCGGATTCCCTCGCGTTTCCATGGAGAACAATCAAAACGAAATTGGGCTCCAAGCCCAACACCTACGCCAACAATGGCGAACACGTTGAAAACCCTACTTCCGATTGCCCAGACGAAGATCCACAAGACTCGGTTGCTGTATCGTTGGACATGGGGGCTCAGTCCTCTCCCACTGCTGAATCTGCTCGTCCTTCTTCCAGAACTCCCTTCACTACTCTCAGCCAGGTCGACGCCGACCTAGCTCTTGCTCGCACCCTTCAAGAACAGGTTTTTTTCCTTTCTCGCTTAAATTTCTTTCTTTTTTTTAGGGTTCTTGTGGTTCAATTTTGCCTTTTGATTTCGTTAATTGTTTCCTTAATTCTTGAATTTTTAGGAAATGGACATTTGTTTTTTGTTTTGTTTTGTTTTGTTTTTTTAATTTAACAAAACTGCGGGCAGCAACTTTTATATATCCCTATACTTTTCTTGTTTGGCTGCCAAGAATGTTGGTTAAGTTTGAGAGAGTTTGGGAAATTCATGTTTTTGATGTGATTGCATTCCAATTTTTCAATGTCAGTTTGAAGCTGAACTTGTACTTTCAGCTAGGAAATGTATCATATTATGCTCTGGTTAGTTAATAAGGGATTTTATTTATTTTATTTTATTTTATAGATTCTCGTGATTTTGGAGAATGGGCACTTTAAAATTGAACTTCCTGTGCTTAAATATGGGACATGTTTGGTAAGGAGGGAAAAAAGTTGCAAGGAAAGAAAGGTATTTTACCCAAGTGAGGAAAATGGAGAGGAAGGGGAAGACCATTCTGTTAATGTGTTTGGTATGGTTTTCCTCCCCTAATCCCTCCATATTGGAATGAGAGAGATTATAATTTAGGTTCTTAAGGATTTGAACTCGCCCACCCAATCCAAATTCCCTCTTCTTTTCCCTCTTACCAAACAACCATAGATTCCTATCCCTACACGGGGGACGGATTTTTCACATTTATTTGTGTTAATGGGACTGATGGTTTCAGCTTTGTTGTTTGTGACAACTAAAAGTTGGAATCAGGTTGGTGTGGTTTTAATGGTGATTTGAGTATTTTGTGTCCTTTTTCTTTTTTTTTTTCTTGTCTTTTTATCCCTTTGAGTACTTTAGTTGATATTCAAATATTATGGAGTAGGAAAGGGCATATATGATGCTACGAATGAACAATGACGGGAGTGATTATGGAAGTTGGGAGGCTGGAAGCTATTTACATGATGACGAGGACGATTTCAATGATTTTCATGATGAATCGGATGCGGACGATGACGATGATGAAGAGGAATATGAAGGAACTGATGTAGAGAATGACGAAGATGCATTTGATGTGCATGCGCACCTGGATAATGATGGAGAGGACAATAGCCTCAGTGTTGAGTTTGACCCAGCTGTTTATTCGAGTGACGAGGCCTATGCAAGAGCCCTACAGGATGCTGAAGAGAGAGAGATGGCTGCTAGACTGTTAGCACTTGCTGGGATAAGTGATCGTGAGTATTTTATATGACCCTCTCTTAATTGAAATCGTGAGCACATCTGAGATTGTGATCATTTTTGTGTTTTCAGAAGAAGATGACGACTCTGAGCCAGAGGAAAATGGTGGTAACGCTCAGGTATTTGTTGCTTATGCTTTCCTGAACGTTTAATAATATGTTTTTGTTTTTATTCCAATGAAGGTTGAACAAAATGCAAGTCAAGACAATTGCTCCATTGGGAGCTCCTCCAGGCTTCAATTACCGTAAATGCTTGTTTTGGCTAGTCGAGAACTCACTAATCTAGGTCCATGCATTTTTTTGCCTTATCTCTCGTGAGCTTCTACAGAAGAGACAAACTAGCTTGCCTATCACAAGTAATTTTATATACTTATATGCTAACTCATTTATAAATTACTAACCAAGATCTGATTGATGGTAGCTGTAATTTACCAAGTTGGGAGGTTTATATGGTTATAATTGATGATTGAAATGATGCTAAAGTGAGATCACAAGTAGTTTTAAAGATGAAAAAGGGAATGCAGAATGGAATCTGCTGATTATTGCTATTAGTTAAAGAGGGTTAGTAGCTGTTGTGTGGTTGAAGTGATTTGTTTAAAAACATTGCACAAGTTTGTTGTACTGGTTTATTGTAGGTGTATGGGATATATTTTTCCTTTTTGGATTTGGTAAATTATCTGCATGCTGATTAATAGAATAATTCCTTTTGCTGAACTCAATTGAGCTTGAAATTGAGTTTCAGTTCACTTACTCGTTCAGAAGCAAAGATCATCCAGAGTAATTTTGGTTCAGGATCTGAGCTTTGGGCTAACCCAACCCAATTAACTTTACTTAGTGTACCCTCTGATTTTGCTGACTAAAGAACAGACAATCAGAAGATGCATTTAGCTGAGTGTCTTGGACCAAATGTTACATCGCATAGTACTAAAAGTTTTTATTTTAGAAATTATTCGGGCAATGTGGGCACACTGTTCAGTTTGGTTACTGTTTCTTTTGTAGGTCTTGCCCAAAAGGCTTTTGGGTTTTTGTAAATGACAAATCCGCATTTGATGGATATATTTCCTGGTTTCTTTTGTTATAGCTCTTAAGGGTTTAACATAAGTTTTTTTAAATCTAGTTCTTGGATTATGTCTAGCCTGTTATACTGGAAGATGAAGCATTATGGAACCTTGAAGTGCTTTTCAATCCAAGATCATGTTTGGTCTTATTCAAAAAGATAGAATATAATTTTAGGTCACTATATGCCAAGTCTATTAACCTTCTTTGAAGTCTTTCATTTATCATTGTACCCATCTGCTGGTCGGTTTGCAGGATGCTTGGGAGGAGGTTGATCCGGATGAACTTTCATATGAGGCAAGTTGGCATTTTTATGTTTTAGCGCTTCTGCTGAACCATACATTTTTGTTTAGATACCGAGGAGATTATTCAATTATTTCAGGAGTTGCTTGCTTTGGGTGAGGTAGTTGGAACAGAGAGCAGAGGACTTTCAGCTGATGGGATTGCCTCGCTGCCTTCAGTAAACTACAAGACAGGAAGCAGTCAGAATGGAAGCAATGATTCGTGAGCATGCATTTCGTAGTTTTTAACCTGTCTGATTTGTTGTGTTACTCTATTTACCCATATGATCCTGTTTTAGGTGTGTCATATGCCGGTTGGACTATGAGGATGGTGAGACCTTGACACTACTTTCTTGCAAACATTCCTATCATCCTGAGTGTATAAATAACTGGTTGAAAATAAACAAGGTATGCTTCAGAAACTTTTGAGTTCGTCCTTTTTCTATGCCAATTTTACACTTGTTATTATTCATGTATGTAATGCTTTGTTTATTTTAGCAAGTTCGTGATAGATTCATTCTGTTCTTTTAGAAACGATCCTATCATAAACATGAGATTATATGTTACATTCATTGGTCGGACATGTCATCTAATATTTTTATGTTGTGCCACGTATCTGTGAATTTGGATTGGAAGTTCTGTGTGCTGTGGTGATCATCACCAGTGGCAGTGAATAGCAATGCTTGTGACAGTCTGTGCATCTAAGAATTTGGATTTGAAGTTTTATGTTAGAACCACCTCTAGTTTTCAACCGCTGCTTTTCATTTTCTAAAATGTCTAAAGGACATGGTATGAATGTCGCTATGAATTTGAGGACTTAAATTTGAATGCTACCTATTCTAATCAATCAATTAGATGGTGTACAGCTTTCTGTAGAGTTTGTGCATCTTGTTGTACTTCAATGATAAATTTTAGTTTTATGGGGAAAATATAAAATTGCAGTACTAATCATCTCTTTCTCTCTCTAAATGCATTATAAGCATGGAGGGCTATTGTGAATCTCCTGGGGGAAAGAAAGCATTCATTTGTATCTGAGCACATATTTTGTTAATTCTTTTCCTTTCACTTTGTTGGTCTTCTTCTGTTTAAACGGAGCCTAGAGAAACATACCTTGTTGCTATCATTCAGGTTTTGATTTATTTTTAAACACAAAGTGACCTGACCTGAACTACTTTTCTGAAAATTTTTTTTATCACACAATAAATCTCGTGGTTTTAATCCACCATTTTTTTTGTGCTGTTTTGTTTTGTTTTCGTTTTTTTTAGTCAGACAAGAATGGCAGGACCAATTTTCATTGGGCTAAGTTCTTGGTACTGAAAAATCATGTAATTTGACAGGGAAAGTATTTGAGTTGTTTGGCTGTGCTAGAAAAAACTAGTAATGTCGTCATAGCAAGCATCCAGGCTTCAGCCTCCAGGCCAGTTACTGTGCCTGCTCATTTGACTGCTATTATCTTATTAGCTGTTCTTTGGTTAACTCTTTAACATAGCGGAATAACAATTAGTTTTCTGCAACTTTATCATTTTGTCAGGGAACGTAACTTGGTTTATTATCTGCATATGCGAGTTTCTGTGACGGCCTATTATTTGTTTTTAGTAACTTAGCCGAAAGCTACATCACTAAAGACTCTCTGTCCGCAGGTCTGTCCTGTTTGTAGCGCTGAGGTTTCTGCATCTCGAAACAGCTAGTAGGAGTCATTCAACCATCTTATTCTACAAGTGATAGGTCATTTTTACTTTTCTTTTTAATTAAAAAAAAAAAAAAAAAGAGTTGGGTTCATAGCACTTGTTCTATCACGCTTACAGTCGTCGCTATCAATGGGGGAAAGACTAAATACTTGATGTAAAATTCAGCTGTTGAAATATGATGAATGTTGATTTTGTATGGCCCTTTTTATGAGTAAAATGAGGAACATTGCAGCCAGATTTTACATATATAAGTGCTGGTTTACCATTTTGGTTTAAGGTGGTAAGTTGGAGAGGTTGAATAAATAGAATTGCAACATTTTATTTGATTGTTTTATGTTCTAGTCCTCCCTAGGGGCAAGCGCACTTGTTGAGCATTCATTCACATTAATGATATGGTGCAAACCAACTCAAGCAATTGAGAAATTTTAATCATGGCTTTTGAAAAACTAATTTCTGATCAATTTCGCAATTTGATCAAGACAAGATTGATCTAGACAGGCATCTTTACCCAATATCATCTATAGAGAAGGTTTGAGATTAAAGTATTGCAACAATTTTGTTCCATGTTTTTATTTAGGCAGAAGAGTAAACTATGCGTCCAATTCATATATTAGAGGGAAAGAAAAGAATGAAACACAGCGCAGTTTTTGTTCCAGACACTGATCTTTACTATTTTATTATAAGAAACTATGAAAATAAACTCGACACTCGTACTGCGCTACTAGGGAGAATCTTCAGTCGCTTCAAAGGATTGTTGTCTTCTACCTAGATGTAGGACGGTATCATGTAGCTTTACCTCAAAATTGGTTTCTGCGTGGCCGATTGGCTACAGTATGAAGAAAAGCGCTCTTGACTAGAAGTAATTCCCTAATGACCTCCCCCATCTTCATTCTTTCATTCGGCAGTGCCATTGAACAGGCAAGTCCTATTTCAAGAACAGAATTGAAGCACTTTCCCATCTCACCACTCGTTTGGTTGAGATTTTCACCGTTGTTGGCTTCAGCTTGTGCTACTATTTGGTCGCTTATATCGTTCTCCACTTCTTTCGATGTTGTTGCCGGTACTTCTACTTCCCCTAGGAGGAGGGCTGGGTCAACAGTCTGCATTAGTCCTTCTGGTAGTGCCATGATCACGTATTGATGAATATTCAAATCCTCTTGAAGATTTCATCTGTGGGTCTCTTTCCAGTGAACATTCTAACAGAAGAATCCCATAGCTATATGCATCCCCCTGAATTGATGCCTTACCACCCATTCCATACTCTGCAAATTTAATATTAGCTCTTAAAAAATGATGCCAAAAAAAAAAAAAAAAAAAAAAAAAAAGAAATAAAGTAGCATCTATAGGATTTTCTATGCAAGCAACAAAATAACCAACGTCGAGCATAAAGCTAATCTGAAGTCACTATTCAGGAATTTTATACGCTTTATTTGTTATCTGATTTTCTAATAAATTAAATAAATTAAAAAAGACAGGAAAACGATATTTCTTTGCCAAAGTAATTATTTTAAAGAGCTGAGAGAGAAGCAATAAGCAATATTTACCTGGAGCAGCATAGCCGACAGATCCCTTTAAGCCAATTGTACTACTTTGATTTTGAGAGAGATATCTCTAGTTGAGAGAATCCTTGCTAACCAAAGTCACCAACATGAGCAACCATGTCATCGTCAAGCAGAACATTGCTTGGTTTTAAATCACAATGGACGATTGGTGGTTCACATTCGGTGTGCAGATAATCCAATGCATAAGCAACGTCAAGCGAAATATCCACTCTTTGGAGAAAGTTCAAGTTTCTTGAGGGATTTTCACCATCTACCCTTGGATGCAACCACTCCTCCAAACTTGAATTCGCCATGAACTCAAAAACTAGAGCTTTGAAATTGTTACCCTGGTAATCGATACTAGAGCATGATGTTACGATCTTCACAAGATTTCGGTGCCTAATATTTCTTAGTGCCATGCATTCGGCCATGAAACTTTTCAAAGCATCTCTACCTTGAAGGTTGAGAACTTTTATAGCGACTTCTCTCCCATCTGGATTGAGGCTTCCTCTATATACAGAGCCAAAACCGCCAGAACCAAGTTAGTTGCTCAGAGAGAACCCTCCAGTTGCGTCATAGAGCATCTTATATGAGACTTGGGGAAGGCGATAAACATCCTGGTTCTCTGATGAGAGCGCCTTCTTCGATTTTCTCTTTCAATATAGGGCCAACAAGGATGATAATAGAAACAAGCACAGGACAACTGAAGTGCTTATGACTACTAGCTTCACAGCGTGAGAAATCCCGTGTTTTCTCAAATTGACGTTCGGGCATGCTGGTAGCTGTAGCTCTGGTACCCCTCCGCAGAGCTTTTTGTTTCCCATCACTGATACGGCGGTTGCATTTCCAAACACTCCTTCGGTTGGCATCTCACCCTCTAGATCATTGAAGGAAGCATTGAAATACGATAAGAAATGGAGACTTTGTAGATCTCTTGAAATATTTCCTGTTAAGTTGTTTCGAGAAAGATCTAAATACGTAAGGCCTTTCAAAGAAGCCATGGATGAAGGTAGGACTCCTCGAAAAGAGTTACCTCGCAAATTAAGGTACTCAAGGCTCTTGCAATCTCCGATAGTAGTTGGAATTTCTCCAGATATATTGTTTTCGGAGAAATCAAGGGCATTAATGTTTTCCAGATTGCCCACTTCTACTGGTAGGTTTCCGGTGATCGAATTTTGTGAAATATTCAGTAACAGTTGCAAAGAAGATAGATCCATTACCTCCTTAGGTATTGCTCCAGTGAGGATATTTTTGGAGATGTCAAGTATTTGCAGAATTTTGCAGTTTCCAATGCTAGGTGGAATGCTTCCACTTAAGTTGTTTTCTAGTAGATACATCCTACTCAATTGAGTAAGGTTGCCAAAGGAAGAAGGAATTGGTCCCGACAATCTATTTCCGCTAAGAGCCATCCTTTGCATCTTTTGAAACCTACCAAAAGGAGGAGGAATTACACCGCTAAATAGGTTTTCGCCCATATCCAATGCATACAAGTCGGCGTAAGTCACCAGCGTTGCAGGAATATCTCCAGATATTTGATTGGCGGCAAGATTTAGAAAGTTGAGTAGACTCAACAAATTGGCTATGGAGTTTGGCAAAACACCTCCAAATTGGTTGACACCAAAATCCAATATTTTTAACTGGCTGATGTTTTTCAAAGATGATAAAAAATCTAGGTCATCAGTCGAATTACTTCCTAGATAGTTATCACCAAAAGTAAGTCGCCAGAAATCAAGTTTCCCCAGATCTCTTGGAACTACCCCGAAAAAATTGTTTCCGGAAAGATCAATGCCTTGAAGTTTTGAGGCGTTGGAGAGTGAATTTGGAATTGGACCAGAGAACTCATTGCCGCCAATGGCCAAACCCATGAGATGCGTAAGCGTGAGACCTATGTTGGCTGGAAGGGTTCCATTCAGTTGGTTTACTGAGGCGCTGATAAAAGCCATAGACGAGATATTAAACAATGAGGCAGGTATTGTACCAGACGATTTGTTAGCTCTAACTACAAAGTACCACAAGCGTTTCAAACGACCGATATCTTCTGGAATCCTTCCCTCCAAATTATTATCTGGGATAAAGAAATGGACCAGGAATGATATATTTCCAACCGAAGGTGGAATGCTTCCCGTCAAATTGTTTCCGGTCAGCATAAGTACTTCAAGCTTGGACAAGGATCCAAGCTCAGGAGGTATTCCTCCGACTAGTTTGTTCCGACCGAAATCAATAATCCTAAGCTGAGAACAGTTGGACAATTGGGGTGGAATTTGTCCTGCAAATGAGTTATTCATAAGAACAAGACGTTGTAGTCTGAACAACCTGCCGACTTCTACTGGGATTTCACCAAAGAAGCTGTTGTTGCTGACCTCTATGAACCGCAGAAAGGTGAGATTGCCAATCTGAGGCGATATGGATCCCTGCAAGTTAAGGCTTTGAAGATCCAATGCGGTAACTCTTTTGTGGCGGACGCTGCAGGCAACTCCACGCCAGTTGCAGAAGTAGGTAGAGTCGTTCCATGAACGAAAGACATCGAGCGTGTTGAAGAATGATTCAAAAGTAGTGGGTCCACGTTTTGTGTCAATAAGTCCTAGTATTTAGGAAGTTTGTTTATTATTTCTATCTGATATGTTTAGTGGTTATAGGAAGTTATTCATGTGCCTACTTTATAGCTATGTAGTTGAGATAGTGGAGTAAAACTAGTTTCTTTTGTAAGCCTATATATAGGCCCCCCTGTTGAATTTAATGAAGTATGAGAGTAATTCAGAACAAAAAGTTATTTTCTTTTCTCAGTTTTTTCTTAGTTTCCAACAAAAACTTTATCCTCTTCCCAACAAATTTGGTATCAGAGCTTTTAAAGTGTCCTAGTGAGTATCTCGGTGAGTGCTAAGCACATTGAGTTGAGTGAAAAACAATGGCAGTCAATGGAAGTACCATAAGTGTTTCTCAACCTCTTATTCCCATTTTCAAAGGAGAGTGCTATGAGTTCTGGAGTATCAAAATGAAGACTCTATTCAGATCTCAAGACCTTTGGGATTTGGTAGAGAGCGGCTATGACGACATGGATGCTGATGAAAGTCGGTTAAGGGAGAACAGGAAGAAAGATTCAAAAGCATTGTTCATCCTTCAACAGGCAGTTGCTGACGTGATTTTCTCAAGAATTGCAATAGCCACCACTTCAAAGGAGGCATGGGAAACATTGCAGAAAGAATTCCAAGGCTCTTCAAAGGTAATAGCAGTAAAACTTCAGACTCTCAGAAATGAGTTTGAAACCTTGCTTATGAAGGGTAATGAAACGTTGCAAGAATTTTTATCCAGAGTAATTTCAATTGTTAGTCAAATGAGGTCTTCTGGAGAAAACATTACTGATGCAATTATTGTTCCCAAAGTTCTACGAAGCCTGACTCCAAAATATGATTATATAGTAATTGAAATTGAGGAGACTAAGAATCTCTCTATTTTTTCTTTTGATGAACTAATGGGTTCTTTGCAAGCTCATGAGGCAAGGCGAAACAGATCAGCAGAGAAGAATGAAGAAAAGGCATTTCAAGCTTCTCAAAGTAAAGGCGGAGACAGAAAAAAAGGAAGACTTTGCTGGAAGAGGACATGGAAGAGGAGGCTCTCGTGGTAGAGGACGTGGCAGAGGCAGAGGAAGAGGTCGTTCTGATGGACAAGAGAGGCAGTTCGTTGGGGACCAGAAATGGAAC
Source organism: Ficus hispida (assembly GCA_025413025.1). Taxonomy (NCBI): domain Eukaryota; kingdom Viridiplantae; phylum Streptophyta; class Magnoliopsida; order Rosales; family Moraceae; genus Ficus; species Ficus hispida. The sequence goes on along the minus strand of CM046368.1, from coordinate 2,213,766 downwards.
AAAAGCTCTGTTCAGTGCTACAATTGCAAAAAGTTTGGGCATGTGAAGGCAAATTGTAGGCAAAGCACACAAGCAAATTATGTGGAAGAAGAAAATGAGGAAAGTAAGTTATTTTTGGTTCACTCTCATTCTAACGAAGTTCAACATGATGTTTGGTTTTTGGATAGTGGATGTTTGAACCATATGACTGGTAATAAATCACTATTTAAAGAGCTTGATGAATCACAAAAGATGCAAGTTAGACTTGGAGATAACAAGCAGATTCCAGTTGAAGGCAAGGGCACCGTTGCTGTGAAGACTAGCCATGGTAAAGTAAAACTACTTTACAATGTTTTCTTTGTTTCTAATCTGGCGCATAGTTTGTTAAGTGTTGGGGAGCTGATGACGGGTGGTTATACAATTTTGTTTGATAATGGAGCATGTGTTATTAATGACAAAGAGTCTGGGCAGTCCATTGTCAGTGTACAAATGACAGAAAACAAGATGTTTCCACTTAGAATCTCTAACGTGGAAAATCAAGCTCTTATTGCCAGTGAGAAGAATGAATCCAAGATGTGGCATTTGAGATATGGGCATCTCAATATCAAAGGCTTGCAGCTTTTAAGTCAGAAAGGTATGATTCTTGGATTACCTCAAATTAGCTCTCTTGATTTATGTGAAGGGTGCATTTATGAAAAACAGACAAGAAAGCCTTTTCCAAGTGGACAATCTTGGAGAGCATTTAAATGTCTTGAGCTAATTCATGCTGACTTATGTGGGCCTATGAGAACTACGTCACTTGGTGGGAGTAAGTATTTTTTGCTCTTTACCGATGACTGTAGTCGAATGAGCTGGGTTTATTTTCTAACAAACAAGTCGGAGACTTTTGAGAATTTCAAGAAATTTAAGGCCCTTGTGGAAAAGCAGAAAGGTACTTTAATAAAGACTTTCCGCACGGATCGAGGTGGTGAGTTTTTATCTAAAAAATTTAACTGTTTTTGTGAAGAGCATGGCATTCACAGGGAGTTGACGGCACCTTATACACCGGAGCAAAATGGAGTAGCAGAACGGAAGAATCGAACGGTTGTAGAAATGGCTAGAAGCTTACTAAATGCTAGAGGACTTTCGAATCTCTTTTGGGCTAAAGCAGTGGCAACGTCTGTCTACTTGTTGAACATTTCTCCGACAAGGGCTGTCTTAAATCAAACACCATATGAGGCATGGTGAGGTAGAAGACCATCGGTAAGCCACTTAAGGATCTTTGGTTGTATTGCCTATGCTTTGATAAGTTCTCAAGTTCGTCAAAAGCTTGAGGAGAAATCTGAAAAATGCATTTTTGTTGGATACTGTAATCAATCCAAAGCATATCGGTTATATAATCCTCTTAGTGGCAAATTAATTGTAAGGAGAGATGTAGTTTTTGATGAAGATGCGAGCTGGAATTGGAACAAAAAAAGTGAAGAGACTCAAGTTCAGATCTCAACGGAGAGCGAGACTCCAACAACTGAAGGTGTTGAATCAGTTCCCACAAACTCTCCTACTCTTTTGGGTCACCAACTTCCTCACCATCAACTTCAAGAAGTGGCAGCTCATCCTCTTTACAGGAATCTTCTGATGAAACGCCTCCTGCAAAGTTTAGATCTTTGAGAGAGATCTATGAATCTTGTCAATTTGCTCTTTTTGTTACAGATCCTACAACATTTGAAGAAGCAGCAACAAAGGAGGAATGGCGGAATGCAATGAAAGAAGAGTTAATGGCGATCCAGAAAAATGAAACATGGGAGATGGTGGATCTACCTGAAGGCAAGAATGCAGTTGGTCTCAAGTGGGTCTTCAAAACAAAATTTCATGCTAATGGAACCGTTCAAAGGCACAAGGCTCGGCTCGTGGCTACAGGATATTCGTACCAGTAAGGTATTGATTTCGAAAAAAACTTTTTCTCTAGTTGCTCGATTTGAAACTGTGAGAGTTGTCTTAGCATTGGCTGCACAACTAAGTTGGCCTGTTTATCAATTCGATGTCAAGTCTGTGTTTCTAAATGGAAACTTGCAAGAAGAAGTTTATGTTGCTCAACCTGAAGGGTTCGTAATCGAAGGCAAGGAGGCGAAGGTGTACAAGTTGAGAAAGGCACTTTATGGGTTAAAACAAGCTCCACGGGCATGGTATAGCAAGATTGATGGCTACTTTCGTCAAAATGGCTTCACAAGAAGTGAAAATGAGCACCCTTTACGTAAAAAAGCAAGGTATAGATGATGTTATCATTGTTTGCCTTTATGTTGATGACATTATATATATGAGCTCCTCTGATTCTCTTGTGGCTGATTTTAAATCTAACATGATGAAGAAATTTGACATGTCAGACATGGGTTTGTTGCATTATTTTCTTGGCCTTGAGGTGTAGTGCAAGGAATTGATGGGATTTTTATCTCACAAAGAAAATATGCAATAGATCTTCTCAAAAGGTTCAGTTTACTCAATTGCAAACCAGCTATTACGCCCATGAATATGAATGAGAAGTTGCAACTTGAAGATGGTACAGAGGAGGCTAATGCAAAGAATTTCAGGAGCTTGGTTGGAGGTTTGATTTATTTGACTCATACTAGACCAGATATTGCTTTCTCTGTTGGCGTAATTTCCAAGTTCATGTAAAATCCCACAAAGCATCATCTTGGAGCAGCAAAAAGGGTCTTACGCTATGTTGCTAGAACCGCAAATTATGGGATTTGGTATACTCAAGTTTCAAACTTCAGCCTTTACGGGTTCACCGATAGTGACTGGGCGAGTTCATTGGATGATCGAAAGAGCACCTCAACTAATGTTTTCAATCTTGGGTCAGGAGCAATCTCTTGGAGTTCAAAGAAGCAGGTTACAACAGCATTATCTTCTTCAGAAGCAGAGTACATTGCAGCAACTTCAGTAGCCTGTCAAGCAATTTGACTTAGAAGAATTCTTGCAGATCTTCACCAAAAGCAAGAAGGTGCGGCATATATTTTTTGTGATAACAAGGCAACGATTGCAATGACAAAAAATCCAGCTTTCCATGGAAGGACTAAGCATATCGATATTCGCTTATACTTCATTCGAGACCTGGTTGCAAGTAAAGAAATTGTGCTGAGGCACTGCAGTACACATGAACAGGTGGCGGATATTCTGACAAAATCACTTCCAAGAGATAAGTTTGTTTACTTCAGATCAAGTCTTGGTGTTTGCAATTTTGAATCAAGGGGGAGTGTTGAAGAATGATTCAAAAGTAGTGGGTCCACGTTTTGTGTCAATAAGTCCTAGTATTTAGGAAGTTTGTTTATTATTTCTATCTGATATGTTTAGTGGTTATAGGAAGTTGTTCATGTACCTACTTTATAGCTATATAGTTGAGATAGTGGAGTAAAGCTAGTTTTTTTTGTAAGCCTATATATAGGCCCCCCTGTTGAATTTAATGAAGTATGAGAGTAATTCAAAACAAAAAGTTATTTTCTTTTCTCTGTTTTTTCTTAGTTTCCAACGAAAACTTTATCCTCTTCCCAACAGAGCGGGTCACTTGTCATCCCTTTCTTAAACTCGAGCAAAGCTAAACGATCGCCTTCACTTCCTAACGCATTAGCAGTGATCGTAGGTTGCAAAAAGCACATGATTTTGAGAAGGAAGAGCAAAGTCACTTGAAGGTACATGATTCGAAATGTTGGTAGAATGTGTTGAAGAAGTTTCATCTTGGTTTGAAGAAACAAGAACTGTAAAGGGAAATAGTTGCCTCGGAAAGTGCCTCAAGAAGTTTTACAGAAAATCGGAGTAAAATATATGCTGAAGTTGTGTTATACGCTAGAAAATCCGACTTTCCAAGTTGGTTGGTTGACTAAAAGTCAAGCTTGTGCCATGCCATTGCCAAGTTGGTTGATTTTGAGTCATACAATGGCACCATTTTAAGTGGGTTGACCAATGACAGGTAAGATTTTTAATATAAGAAGGAACATCTTTTCCTCTGTCTATAAACTTTTAAACAAATACAAAATAGTACAAAAATAAATGAGAAAAATGGAGCTAATTTGACTATATATGTAAAGAGTCCAAATTACAGAGCCTAAATGTGTGACAAGAGATGGAGAGAAAAAACTTCTATTTTATTCGATGTTGTTGAACGAGTTATTCTCACAAGGACCTCACATATAGGTAGTTAGGAATTTGTTCATTTATTTTTCAGTAGGGGCATTATGGAAAAAATAAAATAAAATAAATCAGATATAATTTTCATTCCATAATGTCAAAGTAAACGGTTAATGCGTGGGCCTAGTTTTTGTAGAATGTTATTGCAAACGCAAGATACTAAGCAATTGATACTCAAAGGAAAATCAAAACTAGGATTTGAAAAAATGAAGAGAAAAGCAATATCACTTTAATGTACACATCTACTGAAATAATAGGCTAACTCCGCTGCTGGGTATGTTTGTATTCTTCTTGATTAAATTTGCAAAGGGAAATTGTTGTTCCCAAAAGGTAAAACTCATTAAATGAACCTATCAAACTGGTGATAACAAGGGAGGGGGAATTTTGCTCAAAAGGTCGTTGGCAATTTTTTGATGAGTAATTGGCCTAGATAATTCCTGAACTCTTGCAAAGGTGACGGTTTGGTATTTTTATTATTATTTTTTTTGTGTTATTGCTGAGATGACTCTAAACTCATATTTTTTTGCCGTTATGGTCCTTTCTTAAACTCGAGCAAAGCTAAATGATCGCTTTCACTTCCTAACGCATTAGCAGTGATGGTAGAATGTGTTGAGAAGCACATGATTTTGAGAAGGAAGAGCAAAATCACTTGAAGGTACATGATTCGAAATGTTGATAGAATGTGTTGATGAAGTTTCATCTGGTTTGAAGAAACAAGAATTGCAAAGGGAAATAGTTGCCTCGGAAAGCGCCTCAAGAAGTTCTACAGAAAATCTGAGTAAAATATACGCTGAGATTGTGTTATACGCTAGAAAATCCGACTTTCCAAGTTGGTTGGTTGACTAAAAGTCAAGCTTGTGCCACATATCATACGCTAGAAAAATCTGAATTGCCATTGCCAAGTTGGTTTGATTTTGAGTCTTACAATGGCACCAGTTTAAGTGGGTTGACCAATGACAGGTAAGATTTTTAATACAAGAAGGAACATCTTTTCCTCTGTCTATAAACTTTTAAAACAAATACAAAATAGTACAAAAATAAATGAGAAAATGGAGCTTATTTGACAATATATGTAAAGAGTCCAAATTACAGAGCCTATAAATGAGTAACAAGAGATAGAGAGAACAAACTTCTATTTTATTCGATGTTGTTGGACAACTTATTCTCACAAGGACATCACATATAGGTAGTTAGGAATTTGTTTATTTATTTTTCAGTAGGGGAATTATGGAAAAAAAAAAAAAAATCGGATATAAATTTCATTCAATAAAGTCAAAGTAAACGGGTATATTTTTTCTTATTAAATAAGAGTATAATGAATTCTTGACAAACTTTTAAGGAAAAAAAAATAAAAATAAAAATTTCAAAATCTTTGTGCTCCACTCAACCATGGCTCGGCCGCTATTTATAGGCCAAGAATCATAGACTATGAGTTATGAAATACATGGTATACAAAATGGAGGTTTTGAGAAGAGTGAACATCCACACATAATACATTAATTTGCTTGTAACTTCTACTTGATTGTTCATCGCTTAAAAATATGACTCGTTAAAACTAGCTTACTAGATTAAAAAAAAAATGTAACTTCAACTTTATTGTTCATCACTTAAAAATATGACTTGTTAAAACTAGCTTACTAGGTAAAAAAAAAAAAGTGAGATAGAATTCCTGGTGAAGGAAAAAATAAAGTATGTTTTTCTGATAATGCACTATTAAAAACTAGTTAATAAAAATTTGGATAATTTATCTGTTTAGTCCCTAAATCATGAATATTTTTTTTCACTTTGGTCCCTGAATTTTTTACTTTGATCAATTTAGTCCATGAACTTTTTTAAAGTTTTGGTCCCTCATATTAAAAATGATGAATGATTTCTGAAATTTAACATAGATAATTGTATCTCTATTGTACTATAGCTAAAATTGAAAAAAAAAAAAAAAGTTATTGCATTAAGTTCAAAAGGATTTAGTTTTTAAGGTTTTTAATAAGAATAAGAAGAAAATTATTTTTACTTAGTGTAATCATTTTTGGGAAATTTCATGTTAACATGGAGTTCAAACATGATTATTTAAAAAAAAAATAAATAAAAGGGTAAATAGCGCTGGTGGTCCCTGAACTCTTTAAGAAGGTGTGAATTAGTCCATAAATCTTTTTTTAAGGTCCCTAAACTTATAAAAAGGATGAAAAAAGGGACAAATCCCTAATAGATGTAAAAAAAAAAAGACGATTTTAACCCACGTGAGCTGCACATGCTTTCAGTTAAGGGTATTTTGGTAAAAAAAAAAAGATGGTATTTTTTTAATAAAATAATAATTTAGAGTAAATTGTTCATTTAATCCTTAAATTTTTAATCTTGTGTAACTTTGGTCCCTGAATTTTTTTTTCACAGTTGAAATATCTAAGGTTTTAAAATGCTGCTACAATAATCATTTTTTATCAATTAAGGGGTAGTTTAGTCATTTTAAAGTAAATTCATATTACGTAATGGAACACCATGAGTTTTTTAACATTATTTGACAAAAAGGATCAGTTTATACCTTTTTAAGGAATTCAGGAACCGATTAATAAAAAAAAAAAATTCAGGGACTAGATTAACCAAAATAAAAAATTTAGAAAGCAAAGTGAAAAAAATACTCATAGTTTAAGGACTAAAAGTATAAATTATCGTAAAAATTTATCAGGAACATCCGGAGGATTTGAGGTTGTCTCCACGATAGAAGTCCCCTGTTAAGAATAGTGGGTTGGGGGGGGGGGGGGGGGGGGGGGTGTGTGGGTGGAGGGGTGTGTGTGTGGGTGGTGTGGGGGTGCGAGAAGCTTATTACAAATGTCTTAATATTTCTCCACCCCCTCATATCTAAACTCTAAGGTGTCTTCAAAGAGGTCTAGCTTCCGTTTCACCCTTTATGAAGTCCTGGGTTTAAACTAAAACATCACATCAAATCAAGTGTTTGGTCAAGTCTCATAAGGTGCATTTAACCCAATTTTAGACTCCTGATCACAAATAACAAATTGAGCTTCCAGTAACTATTCAAATACTATGCATCATTTTTAAATTGTTTACAAGATTGTGATTTTATTATGAACTTCTAATCTATAAGCATATGAATGTTGACATCACTATCCTTAATCTCATCTTCCTAATAATGAAAATGAAAACCAATAAATTATGGGAATAATGATTGCTATAAAGACCATAGAGATACATAAACAATACCACACCAAAAATCCAGAAATAGTACAACACCCAAAATAATTTTCAAGTTTCATGAAAATCCAAAAAAAAAAAAAAAAAAAAAAAAAACCTCACTCCTTGCTTAATCCATCATGGGGGTAATGAAAATTAGACTCTATGCCAACAACCCAACAAGGACAAGACTCTATACCTTGAATGTGGCTCATGCATGTATCATCAAAGCGTTTTCTGATACCAAGTGAAGCGTTCTTGACCGAAACTAGTTCCTTGAACACCTTCGGCACATTCATTCTGTCTTTGGGTGATTCCACTGAACAGGCGAGTCCTACTTCAAGGATAGATAGTAAGAACCTTTCCGCAATAGCATTCATTTGGCTAAGATTTTTCTTACTTCTGGTTTCTCCTCTTGCTCCTAATTCTTGAATCATGTCATTTTCTTCAGAGACTTCTGTTGTTGATTCTACTTCACTCAAGAGAAGTCTTTGGTCAACAATCTGCATTAGTACATCACTTTGAATTGAAGCCTTACCACCCATTCCACACTCTACAAATTCAAATGTTATAAGATGATTAGTTTTATGACTTGGTAACATATTTTGTTTCTTATTGCAATATTGCCAAGAATTTGTGGTGCACCAATAAATAGCTTGTACTTATTCTCTTGAAAACTAACAAGAGCAACAAGAAAATGTGATAAAATGATCACTTTTATATATTGGTATCGAATTTTTATTTTTATTTTATTTTTTCATTTTGTATTGCTAAAATTTTTATTTACTAACAAGTGCTTGTACATTTTTTGGTTGTTTTTAAAGATAAACAAGATACAAAGAAAAAAAAAAAAAAAAAAAGAAAGAAAAAAAAAAAGCTCAAGTAGTGCGTGTGCCTAGTTTCTGTAGTGTTATTGCAAAGGCTAGATACTAAGCAATTGATACTCGAAAGAAAATCAAAACTCGGATTTGAAAAAAAGAAGAGAAAAGCAATATCAAACTAGTGTTACCTGGAGCAGCATAGCTAATAGACCCCTTTAAGCCAATTGTGCTACTTTGATTTTGAGAAATACCACTAGTGGTTGAGAGGATCCTCGCTAAACCAAAGTCGCCAACATGAGCGACCATGACATTGTCAAGAAGAACATTGCTTGGCTTTAAGTCACAATGGATGATCGGTGGCTCACATTCAGAGTGAAGATAATGTAGCACAGAAGCAACATCAATGCAATATATAGTCTTGTAGGAAGTTTAAGTTCCTTGATCGATCTTCCCTGTCTATCTGTGGATGAAGCCGCTCCTCTAAGCTCGAATTTTCCATAAACTCAAAAATGAGAGCGTTGAAATCATTACCATGGTAATCGATGCTGGAGCATGCCGTTATGATCTTCACCAAGTTTCAGTGCCTTATGTTTCTTAATGCAGGCACTCAGACTTGAAGCTCTTTGAAGAACCACTTTGGTGAGGGTTGAACACCTTTACTGCAACCCCCTGCTCATCCTGACTGAGAACTCCTCTATACACAGAGCCCAAACTGCCAGAGCCAATCAAGTTGCTAGGAGAGAATCCCATACTTCCCTCAAAGAGCATTCTATATGAGACTTTGGAAGGCGATGACGGTCCAAGTTCTCTATTGACGGCCTCTCGGATTTTCTTTTGCAGCATATTGCCAGAAACAATACCACCAGGACTAGGCATAGTACAACGGCTATGATGATGAGTGTTAGGTTTTACAGGACGAGAAATTCCCTTCTTGGATTTTATGTCGGGGCATTCTGATAGCTTCAGTTGTAGGATACCTCCACAAAACTTCTTGTTTCAAACGACTGATACGGCACTTGCATTTTGAAATACTCCTTTGGTAGGCACTTCACCCTCCAAATTATTGAATGAAGCATTGAAGTACAACAAGAAATGAAGATTTTCCAGGTCTCGTGGAATTTTTCCTGACAAGCTGTTGTGAGAAAGATCTAAATGGGTAAGACCTTTCAAAGAAGCCAAAGATGAAGGCATGACTCCTTGAAAGTTGTTACCTTGAAGGTTAAGGTACTCGAGGCTTTGGCAATCTCCAATTGTGGTAGGAACTTCTCCGGGCAAATTGTTTTCGGAGACATCTATTGCATTAATGTTCTTCAGATTACCCACTTCGACAAATTGGCCCTAAGGCATTAACAATAGTCATTGGAAGATGCAATACCAGAAATAGAGGCAGAAGAAGTCGATAAAGCTTCATTTTCTTTGGAAAAGATTGAGAAATATAACAATAAGCAAGGATGCTACGGGAATAGGGGTGTATTTGGCATGTGTAAAATTATGCATATGTACTTGTATATATTTCAAGGCTCATTTTATAACATGTATACATTTTCTTGATCTATAATGAAAAATACATTTCTTGATTACATTTTCCAAATGAATAGAGTAAAATAACTTTTCATATTTCTTTAGCAGTCAATCGACGGTTTTTTTTTCAGATATATACCTCTTTGAAGGATTTAAAGGCCGTTCTACTTTTATAAACTAATGCTATCAGAGAGAGTAGTTTCTTACCATACAGCATGGCCAGGCTTTAATAGTTTAGACTTTATTCATCAGAAACCAAAGGTAGAGTAAACTATATATCTCACCTATAACTTGATAAATCCTGAACCTTTCGCCAAATGAAAAGATGGGTTACGAAATTCACGAGTCAATCCCCCCAACATATCTTAAATAAAATCAATGATAAATTTACTTGAGAACATCGTGAGAACTTATTGGTATTTTAATACTTTGTTACAATATAATCAAGATTAACTTTGTTTTGCATGTCCATTTTAGAATGAGGAAAAAATAGTAAAAGAGTGTTTTCCCAACTTTTTTTTTTAATCATTACTCTCATTTTAAAAAATGAAAGTTATATTATTTTCAGACTTACTTTATACAATAACATTTTAGAATTTGTTTAAAATTTTTGCACAATATATTATTTATAATCTCATTTCATCTCATTCTAAATAACTTTTTGTTTTTGAGAAGGAAATTTTTTTACACATCCAAACGCCATCTCATTCTCAAAATAAAATATTTTCTTATTTCAAATTAAAAAATTTTGCTTTTCGAAAATGATATGCATTCCAAACATAACCTAATGGTACTGTAAATTGAATGAAAAATATTTTCCTTTTATTTATATTATAAAATTTTTTAGTTACTGTCTGTTTAGTATTTCCAAATTAAGTTATTATTTCAGGTTAACGTAGCTATTATTACTATGGGTTATCAAATAATGATAGCATTAAAAGAGTTTCAAAAATATTTTATTATAAGTCTTTTTTAATTACAGTTTCAAAAGTTTTTATTAGAAGTCTCTCTGTAGAGGTTTCAACAGTAACTATCATTAATCTATCCTGTCAGAGTTTTAAAAATAATTTATTTTCGTTAAAAACTCTTTCTCCAATTATCTCACTACTTCAAGCATGTATAAACTTGAACTTACTTTTCCTATAATTAGTATTTTTATGTGCTCAAACTTATCAGTTTTTATCTCCAATTATTAAGGTGGCTGCAGCTATATATATTTTTATTTTATATAAGGATAATAATATTGTCTTAGCCATGCATTTAATTATGTCTAATGGTTCATGGTTTAGCTTAATTTTCTTTTTGAATAGAAATAGGCAACAAGTTATTGGAATTTTACTCCACCATTAACTGTATTGTTCAAATACATTCATATCTCTTAAAAAGGAAAAAATAAATAAAAAATAAAAATAAAAAAGTACATCATGAGAATCATAAGACGCTTAAATATATGATACTCTCAATTGCCTTCCTTTATCTTATACTTTTTTTTTCTAAGAAAAGAAAAGTATATTGCTAGTTTCGTCCCCAATCCTCTAAACTCTTTAAATCAGTGTAAAATGTTCTTTCTTGCTAACAGACATTAATAATTTAATAAAAAATATCTTCTTAATCACACATGATTTATTATTTTAGAATAATTAAGAAAAATGTTGCATGTTCATATATGTGATCTATATATTTTCATCTAAAATTTGATATTTTTTAGTGAAAGGAATCAAACTGCACCATTTTTAAGAGGTTAGAGATCTTTTAACTTAAAAAAAATTAGCAACTAAATCAAAAGTTGCCAAAAAGATTAGAAACCAAATGAATAATTGACTAAAATAATATTGCATTTACCGTTAGAGAATTAACAAACTAGTATGCAAATAATGACAATGGATATCACCTAAATAAATTTCAAATAGAGAAAGGTAGGTTCCATATCTTCTTCTTCTTCGAGGGATGCGTAGAAGGTTTGCTGAATTTAAGTTTGAATTGTATTCTTTAGCCCAAAAAAAAAAAAAGTTTCAATAGTATTACATGTAATATTTTTAATTGAAACTATAGCAGCTGACTGTATACTTCTTCTTCTTCTTCTTCTTTGAGGGATGCGTAGAAGGTTTGCTGAATTTAAAAGTTTGAATACTATTCTTTAGCCCAAAAAAAAAAAAAAGGGTTTCAATAGTATTACACGAGTTTAATGCCCGTGCTACGCACAAGGATGCAAAAAAAAAAAAAAAAAAAAGAAAATAATTGAAAATTATAAAATAAAAGTAGTTACTTAAGATAAATAATATAATTATTAAATAAATTTGTTTAATATTTATTATTATAATATCATAATATTTATTTGAAATGTCCGCATTTGTTGATATAGATGCATCATTATTATTCATATAATTTTGATTTTTTTGACGTTTTAAGCGTCTTGAATAATCAGTATTTTTTTCAGATTTTTTTTCCATTATTCTAATTTTGTAATATAAAATAGAAAAATAACAGTATTAAATATGGTTACAAAATTAAAAATATACACGTAAATGTAATTCAAAAGAACGAAAAATATTAAACTATTTTATTGAAAAAAAAACTTATAAGCAATAAGAAATATTATGCTAAAATATTTTAAGTAAAAATTTTAGCAATTATCACAAAATATAATAATATCTTCTAATAAAAGACAATGAATAATAAATAAAATAAAAAATTTGAAAAAGCATATAATAAACAAAATTTATTAACTTAAGTTTAATACTATAATTGTATTCTGTTAATGTAATTGTTTATTATCTTAAATTGTTTTTCATTCGTTTGTAAATAATTTTTTCATTTAATATTTAATTATTTTTGTATATTATTTTATTTTATAATTAGTACAACTTGATTATAGAGAGAGAGAGACGAAGAAAATGATTCAAAAGAGAAAGAAAAGAGCAAAGAAAAGAGAGAGAGAGAGAGAGACACGAAGAGAATGATTCAAAAGAGAAAGAAAAGACCAAAGAAAGAGAGAGAGAGAGAGAAGGAAAAAAAAAGGTAGAAAGAAAAGAGAAAAAGACAAAGAATACCGGCAACCATGTTTAGAGGGGCACAAACGTAATTTTACTATTCATAAACAGTGAATCATACATCCCTCTAGTACCGGCAACCATACTTAGAGGGACAAAACGTAATTCTACTGTTCATAAACAGTATAATCGTACATCGTTTAGTATATATAAGATGTATATATTTTTAATTGAAACAATAGCAGTTGACTGTATAGAGTACCAAAGGGTTGCTATATTTTCAAGAAGGTTAACTAAGATCTTCTTAAATAATAATAATAATAATAATCTTTTCTGCCATTTTGTTTTTCAAAATTCAGCATCAATAACAAAATTAAAATCAATGCCGGCTGAAGGTTTAGGCAGTTTTTTTTGGTAAATGAAGGTTTAGGCAGTTTGCAGCTTATATGTGCCGCTTAGTCCTTTATTCTTTCTTTGAATTTACTGTGAGATTGCAACTTTATACCTTTTGGTTCTTTATTCTTTTCAATCAACCTTAGCATTAAAACTGGATTAGATTATTTGACTCCATTATGTCTCAAGCAAGTGCTTTTCTCTGGTAGCAAAAATAACTTAATAAAAAAAGGTAAAATATGACTCTAATAATCCCTAGATTTTTTATCAGTCAGTCCCTAAACTCCTATAAAAGGTATAACTTATCCTTTTCGCTGACAGCCATACATTTAAAGTTAGCAACTTTGAATTGTCATTTAATTGTTTTTTAATCTTCTTCATGTGTTATTATCCTTATAAGTGTCACCATGTGAGTACTCTCACCTTATATAACGCCGCCAGTTTCCAAACGGCTGTAATAAGGGAAAAAAAAAAAAAAGAAATTTACACCGAAACGGAAGCTTTATATGGAGTTAAGGGACTTACGTAGTAATTTATCTAAAATAAAAAGTCAACTTCTCTTGGCTACTAAAGAAGCGCTCCATATGACAGTTGCAGATGGAGTTGCAATTTCTTTTATTTTCTCTTCTGCTTTAAACGTTGTCAAAGTAGTGACTAAAGAGTTCAAATTTATTATCGCATTTTTTCTGTCCTCATTTGAATAACTTATTAATTTATTAAAGTATTTTTTGTATTTAATAATTTTTTATGTGGTTAAATTCTTAAATTTAGATAATACAACATTTCATTAACAGAGGGATAGTTAATAAGAAAGAAATTTGAGACAGCAGATCTTGACTCGCACCTAATAAGGAGGGATTTTTGTTTTGCTGGTTCAGTGTTTGCTGATTATCGTGTCATAACTTTCTGATTTGTCTGGTTGTAGTATGCACTATATTCCTAGAAATAGGAACTCTTCTGCTCGTTATTTAGCCAGGGTTTTATCCAAAGATGTGGTTTTTCTTTGACGGACTCCATTCCCATTTGGCTATCAGGTTGTATTGCGTCTCCACCAGGTTACATTAAAGTTATATAATATTTTAAATAATCAACTATTTAGTTACATGAATTAAAAAAAAAAAAAAGAATTACTTTTGTCAGACTAGTACAATGACCGGACTTAAGACCAATATTATGAATTTAAAAAATTTTCTGTCTTTTCAAGTGTGTTGAGTAATAACAAGAGTTTTAACCACAAGCAAGAAAAAAGTATTTTGCTCAATATATCTTATCTTCTTAATAATTGGATTTTTTTTTGTGAATAAAAAAAAGGGATCAATGGTCTTTACATGTCATTGATCCAGTACGTAAAGAATAAATAGCAGTTAGGATCATCAATAGAATGAAAAAAGATTATGTCTATGGACCTTCAACAGCTATCAGATTAGGCTTATAGAGTCTAGGGGTCTTAATAATTGGATTTTATAAAAGGAGTATTGGAGGAATGCCCAAAAAAGAACGCAGGTTTGAAATATACTCCATCAATAATAGTTTCAGAATTGTCGTCCTCTTACAATATCAAACAAAAAGTGATCATTATGATAAAAATCTGAATCAATAATTAAGTGAGGTAAAAATCTTAAATATATATATTAAAATGGTTATTCCTGGAATTTCCTCTTTTCCATATATATTTATATATATATATATGTATATACATAAGTTGGACAGGATCATGATTGAGCCTATTTTTCATTACATTGATAAAGTTTCTCCCTGTACTAATAGAAAAACAAAGAAAAAAATTCAAATGGTTTCAATTCTACCCTTTTCCCAGTGCTTTTTTTTTTTTAATGGCATTAGTAATTAATTACATTTCCATCCCTAGAGTTCGCAACTTTTCATAAATAGCACTTCATTTTATTTCTATTGTCTTATATCATCTCTTTGAATTTTAGCCTTGATTTAGTATCATGGTTGAGAATCTTTTTGGAATGATATTTAGAAGGAAGAGAAAAGAAAAACTAGTATTATGGTGATTTCAAAAAAAAGATTTGAAAATCTTAATTTGGACTTGGAATATTTTGAAAATATCCGTTTAAAATAATGACGCCAAATATAACCTTTGTGTTTAATAAAAAAAATTATCCCATTCCTCGGCCTTGGTATTTTTTTTTATTTTAAGTGGTTGTCTTACACCCATATTATCCGTCAATATCTCCTCCAAATTATACACCCATATTACAATTTCTACCTACGATAAAATTACAGTAAAACTGATTAAAAATCCATCGTCCTATACACTACATTAGCCATTAAATTGATAAATACCACACCTAATAAATGTTTTTTTGATATAAACATAGTAAATCTATCATTTTATAGATATTTTTTTTACAATGCCATATCTAACCTTCTCATATACATGCTTCCATTTTAGTTTTAATTTTTTATGAAAATTAAATTAACAAATCTCAATAATAAAAAATATAAAAAGAAGAATAACATTAAAAAAAACCACAAAATCATTTTCAAATACGAAAAGCAATGAAAAAAAACACATAATACTAATGAATCAAAAAAATTAAAAATACATACTTCAATAGTTATTTACTCTTCAAGAGACATGCTTTTTATATTTTTGTTTCACTCGGATCCTCCATTGAAAATTTTCATGTAGTTATAAAAATTTCTTAAGAAAAAAATATATGATAAAGAACAATTTAGGGTTTATAAAATGAAATTAACATTAATTAAATTTGCAGGGAGTTTTTTTTTTTTTTGTTTCTTAAAAAAATTATTTCCATTATAATTAACGTAGTGTATGTTTTTAATTATTTTATAAAAAAATATTTCTATTTATATGTATTTGGGGATATGATATTCTTAATGGTTTTTAAGATAAATTTATTATAAGGTAAAAGTATAATAGAATCTTCAATGATTTTATGAGGGTATTTATCAATATTGAAAATGTAAATAAAATCTTCCCAAATTAATATCAAACGGCTTTAAATTACTGTACTTTTTTATGGGAAAGCACAGAAAACTATTGTACTTATCCAGAGGTAAAAAAGACAATACCTATCGGAGGATCCTTAAATATGGATGAGCTTTTATTTTTACCTATTGATAAATGTTAGTTTATAAGCTAGCACGTGGTTTTTGTTAAGTAACAAACTAAATTTTTGAGTACATTGTTTTTTTTTTTTTTTTCATGGTTTTTTTGTAATTGATACACTATAAACTTATTATAGAGTTACAATTTACATCTTGAATTTTTAATTTTTGAGTACATTGTTTTTTGATAATAATATTAGTTTATAAGCTAGCACGTGGTTTTTGTTAAGTAACAAACTAAATTTTGAGTACATTGTTTTTTTTTTTTCATGGTTTTTTTGTATTGGTACACTATAAACTTATTATAGAGTTATAATTTACATCTTGAATTTTTAATGTTGATAATTTACATTCTGAACTTACAAATCTGTAGCAATTTTCACCCCATTGATACACAATGTTGATCTTTTAATAAAAATTGACACTTCACTTGCACATAGATTGTCAATTAATAAAGATAAAAATATTATTTATGTCATGAATTAACAATCCGTGTACAAATCACATATCAGTTTCCTTTAAAAGATTAATACTATTGTCAATTGGATACAATTTGCTACATATTTGTAAGTTCATAGTGTAAATTGTCAAAATTAAAAGTTATGTAAAATTCTAACTTTACGATAAGTTTAGGATATACTAATGTAAAAAAGCCATATTTCATAGAAGCTTCCTCATTAGTAAATTTTAGAAATAATTCTACATTAAATTTAACTTTTTTTTTCTTTCTTTTTGTTTAAATATTCTCTTATAATTTTAAATGGGCCTAATTGAAATATTTTGACTCTAATTATAAAAAAAAAAAAAAAAATTTCTCAAGTGTATCACTGCTTACTTTTTTTTTTTTTGGGATAATTTATCCATTTAGTCACTTAATTATGAGTATTTTATCATTTTATTTTCTGAATTTTTTATTTTGATCAATTTAATTATGAATCTTTAATTTTTGGCAGTTTTGGTCACTCACATTATGATTGATCAAATATTTTGTTAATTAATTTTATATAATTGATAACTCTATGAAATAGAGTTATTTAACATACTTTTAAGCTTGTTAATTATTGTCATAATATGCCTTAGTTTTAAGTATTTTATATAATATTAGTTAACTTGTTTTAGTTAAAGAATAGGTTTAAATAATTAGTTAATTTTAGTTTTTGGAATAGTTATTGTATTTAATTTTGATTTTTGGCTTCTTGTTTTGTTTCAGTGGACTTACGGTGTCAATGGAGTGAAGACCCAGTGGATTAGAAGACTTATCATGGTTTGTAGCTGAAAACCGTAATTTTGCTGCAAGCAATGCTACAGCATGGACACAGCAAAGTGATCTAGTGCAGAATTGGAATAAGAGCATGTGGACCCAATCTTACTTTACAGCTGGCAAAGATTCATTTATTCATTTAATTGTGCATGACAGCTGTGGGGAAAAAAAAAGGAAACCATTTTCTTTAGGAAACCAAAAGGGGCACGTGGAGCTAGGGCATCTTTAGGCTTTGGAGATAAAAAGGAAAGTAAACCATTTTCTGAAGGAAGCAGCCGCTCTGGGGGTGAAACAGAGACGCCGAAATACACCAGCAGAGAAGAAAGAGAGAGAACTGGAGACTCAGAGAACAGGAGATAGATTCAGCTGCACGGCTGGGGACTCTCGGCGAAAGAAAGAAATTTCGTTTCTGCCGAAGATCTTTCCATTTTTTCCTTCAGTTCTTTCTGATCCTTTTTAATCTTTCGTTCTTGTTTTTGGAATGATGAATATGTGGATGGAAATCTATATGTGTGGTTTCTGTATTTCGAACATGAACTAAGTTTTTTTTTAGCTAAGATTATAGATGGATCCAAGGTTGCAATGAAAATCTAAATTTTGAGTTAATTGTTCAGTGAAGTTTATTCGGTTTATTCAAGTGTGTTGCATTGTTTAATTTCTATTGATTGACTGGCCATCGATTGGTAGATTACTCAGACGAAAATTAATTCTGGGAAGGTTAATTTTGGTTAGATTAAACTTGAATAATATGAACAAACGATATAGGAATATATTGTTCTTTCATACAACATATTAAAATTGATGCTTAATGTTCTGTTTGGAAAACTGAGATGCATAGGGATATGTTAAATTTGGTTTGAAGAACTAGAAGCACAATATTTTTCGGAAGAGGATAGTGCAGAATTTTAGTTGACTGGATAACTTTGCTGCAGCATTTTCTATAGCATTTGTAGACAGATTTGCAACTAAGGGGAAATCTGTAATCTTAGCTATCATTCTTGTTAATTCACTCCCTAAGCCTTTGAATTTTTGTTTCGTTTAATTATTTTGTTTCGTTCTTTTTAATTGCACTCTTTTATTTATATTTAATTTTTATAAATTTCAGTATACAAATCAACTCTTAATTCGTTATGAATCAATTGTTTTCTGTAATTAATTTTTGATAATTCAATCCCTGTGGATACGATACTCTACTCATTATTATATTACTTGTTCGATTACGTGCACTTGCGTAGTATTTTTCGCATACATATTTTTGGCGAACAAGTTTTTTGGCGCCGTTGCCGGGGATTGATATTATTGAAAATTGCTATTATAGAAATCAATTATTTTCCTTTTAATTTGCTATTCTTTATTTAATTAAACTCTGATTTTTTTTTTTTGTCTTTGCAGGTGTGGTTTTCTTGCATGAACAGGCCGAGGGACGCAGATTTAGTTCCCCTTGATCCAGAAATTGAAAGAACTTTTAGAGCAAGAAGAAGAGAACAACTAGGTGCTGCTAGAATGGAAGGAAGGGCTGAAGGTGTAGGAGGAAATAACGTTGCCAACAATGCTGCAGCAATCGCAGATGATAGAGACAGAGCAATAAGGGATTATGCTGTCCCTATGTTGCACGGGCTGCATCCTAGCATTGTTCGACCAGAAATTCAAGCCCAACACTTTGAGTTGAAGCCGGTGATGTTTCAAATGCTCCAAACAGTGGGTCAATTCAGCGGGATGCCTACTGAAGATCCTCATTTGCACTTGAGATTGTTTATGGAAGTGAGTGATTCTTTCAAGCTTTATGGTGTAACTGAAGAAGCGCTTCGACTCAAGTTATTTCCTTATTCTCTACGAGACAGAGCTAGAGCTTGGCTGAACTCTTTACCACCGGATTCTGTAACAACGTGGAATGATTTGGCTGAGAGATTTTTAGTGAAGTATTTTCCTCCGAACAAAAATGCCAAACTACGGAATGACATCACATCATTTCAGCAAGTAGATGGAGAGGCTCTCTATGAAGCATGAGAGCGTTTTAAAGAGTTGCTTAGAAAATGCCCATACCACGGACTTCCCCATTGGATTCAAATGGAGACTTTTTATAATGGTCTTAATGCTCAAACTCGGAGTATGGTAGATGCGTCTGCCAATGGAGCCCTTTTGATGAAGTCTTACAATGAAGCTTACGAGATTTTGGAGATAATGTCTAACAACAACTACCAGTGGCCTACCGAGAGAGTTTCTACGGGAAGGCGTGTAGCGAGAGTTCATGAGGTAGATGCCGTTACAGCTTTGACAGCTCAAGTTTCTTCATTGTCCAACATATTGAAGTCCATGAATATGGCAGCAGGGGCAAATTCGGTGCAGGCAATGGAAGTTGTGTGTGTTTATTATGGTGAAGGTCATTCATTTGAGAATTGCCCAGCTAACCCAGCTTCAATTTGTTATGTGAATAATTTCAGCAGGAATAACAATACATATTCCAACACTTACAACCCAGGGTGGAGGCAGCATTCGAATTTTTCTTGGGGTGATCAGGGAGCTAGTTCTTCAGCAGGGCTGAATAAACCGACACACCCACCAGGTTTTCAACAGCAGCAACAAAGACATCCGCTTCATGAACAACCGAATCCTATTGAGGCACTACTCAAGGAATACATGGTGAAGAATGATGCGATCATTCAGAATCAATCAGTCATTATTCAGAGTCAAGCTGCATCGCTGAGGAGTTTGGAGAATCAGGTGGGGCAGCTAGTTAATGCTTTGAACAATAGGCCCTGAGTATCGCTTCCTAGCGATACGGAGAACCCCAGAAGAGATGGCAATGAGCATTGCAAGGCAATTACACTTCGGAATGGCAGACAAGTTGATCAACCAATCCGACAACCTGCTCAAGATACAGAACCCTCTTCAATCCAAAATCAGCCAAGTGCACAATCAGAAAATGAAGCAGATCAGAAAGTTGCGGTAGAGCGAAATGCTACAGCAAAGCTACAGCAAAGCAGTAGCAAAGAAAATCAGGATGATGTAGTAGAGCGAAATGCTACAGCAAAGCTACAGCAGAGCAGATCAGAGAGACCTCCACCACCATTTCCGCAACGATTTCAGAATCAAAAGCAGGACAAGCAATTCAGAAAGTTTTAGATGTGTTTAAGCAGCTGCACATCAACATTCCACTTGTGGAAGCTTTGGAACAGATGCCTAGCTATGTTAAATTCATGAAAGACATTCTTTCAAAGAAACGAAGGCTAGGTGAGTTCGAGATGGTGGCACTAACTGAAGAGTGCAGTGCGATATTGAAGAACAAGCTGCCACCTAAGCTGGAAGATCCTGGCAGTTTCACCATACCATGCTCCATTGGGAACCGGTACTTTGGAAGGGCATTATGTGACCTAGGAGCAAGTGTAAATCTGATGCCCATGTCTATCTTTAAAAAGCTGGGAATTGGGGAAGCAAGACCTACAACAGTAACTCTCCAATTAGCTGACAGATCCTTGGCTCATCCGGAAGGAAAAATTGAAGATGTGCTAGTGCAAGTGGACAAATTCATTTTTCCAGCAGATTTTATTGTGCTAGATTATGAGGCAGATAAGGACGTGCCAATTATACTGGGAAGACCATTTTTGGCTACTGGCAGGACCTTGATAGATGTACAGAAGGGTGAATTGACCATGAGAGTTCACGATCAACAGGTTACCTTCAACGTCTTCAAGGCTATGCATTTTGCTGATGATGTTGAGGAGTGTTCAGCCATCAATATTCTGGATTCACTAGTGGCTACTGAGTTTGAGAAGAAATTGTTGGAAAATAATTAAACGTTTGGGCCTACATATGTATAATTAAATGTGTATTATATGCTATCTTAAAGTTAAGCCCATTTAAAGTGGTCTAAGTAAGGTTAATTTTTGTTATTGGGCTTTGGGCATTAATTATAGTATGGGTTAATTATGTGTAGAGGCCTATTTCATATTTCTAATTTTGTGATGGGTTAAAATAGAAATATGAAAAGATAATAACTACTGCAGTTATTTAAAAGGGTTATGGTCCCCAATTCATACGATTAATATTCAGATTCATTATTCCTATTCTCTCTGATATCCCATCATCAGGAAGAATACAGAGACTCTTCTCTAAGGAAAATCGTATTGAATTGGAAGATCCATAACACATAATCGTTTCTTTTCTCATGGATCAAGGTACGCTTCCGCTTTCATTTAATTCTCTTGATGATTTGACATGGTGGATCCTGAATAAATTGGATTTTCTCCATTAAAGATTTAGGTTTCTAATTCTAACAAGTGGTATCAGAGTATTCTCCATGTTAAACCATTAAGAATTAAGTTGTTTTTTTTTAAATTAGATTTGGTTTTGTTGGATTTAAGAATGATTATGGTTATGGATTCTTTGATTTTGATTTTCTTTAAATTTTTCGGATTCAACTATTTTTGGACAAGTATATATGGATTATATATATTTCTTTAAATTAAGCATTTATGTTTCCGGATTTGATTTCGAGAAAGAAAAGGATTTTTATCTGTAATTTTTTGATATTATTTCAATGAACCAATTTGATGGTTGCTGCCATGGTCGGCGGCTGCAAAGGAGGAAGAAGAAAAGAAAAGAAAATTAGGGTTTTCTGGGCCTTAAGCCCAATTTCTTTTCTTTTGGGCTGGGATGGGCTGGGCTGGGCTGAATTAGGATTCGGATTGGGTTGACCCGACCCGACCCGGTCCAGTCCCGACCCGGTCAATAAGGACAATTGACCGTTGACTTCAACGTTGATCGTTGACCGTTGACTTCTGCGTTGACCGTTGACTTCAGCGTTGACCGTTGACCGTCGATTAAAAAAAAAATTTTTTTTTTAATTAAATTCAAATTTTGGTTTGTTGGTTATATTTTTGGGTATCTAATATTCTAAAATAGATTAATTGAAGCAACATGTTACCAAAGTAACCTCTCTTGTGTAGATTAATTTATTTGAAATATTAAGATGGTTGTGTGTATGTAATTCATGCGGATATTGACCGGCCCAAAGGAATGTTAATATTTGGCCGAATTGCATGCACACTTGTGGTAATAAATATGTGACAATTATAAGGTGTACCATGTGAATAATAAGTCGATCCAAAGATTGACCTATTGTTTGACAGGATTTGTTGTCAATATTTGATTACTACACCAAGAGTACCACTTACAAGTTAATATTTCTGTCCAAAGACTAAATATTAATGTTGTGCTAGGTATCTTGTGATGGGATTAACCATTATTTGAATTTATTGATTGTATGATATGGATTCTTATGTGAATATGTTATTTTGCTTGTTTTGTTCTCTGTTCAGTTAATGCATCTGCTTCTACAATATCTGCTAATGTCAATTCCATTCCCATGCTAAATGGGACCAACTTCAAGGATTGGAAAGAGAACGTCATGATAGTTCTCGGGTGCATGGATCTAGACCTTGCGCTAAGGTTTGAACGACCCCCTGACCTTACAGGCATAAGTTCCACTGAGGAAAAACGGGACATGGAAAGGTGGGATCGTTCAAATCGCATGAGTCTTATGATCATAAAGCGTGGAATTCCGGAAGCCTTTAGGGGCGCTGTGTCTGAAAATGTTACTACTGCCAAGGAGTTCCTTGAGGAAATTGAAAAGCGTTTTGCTAAAAACGATAAGGCTGAAACAAGTACGCTTTTGGCGAGCTTGATTTCAATGAGGTATAAAGGAAAAGGAAATATAAGGGAGTACATCATGGAGATGTCTCATCTTGCTTCAAAACTAAAGACACTAAAGTTAGAGCTATCTGAGGATTTGCTTGTGCATTTAGTTTTGATTTCGCTTCCTACACAATTCAGTCAATTTAAGGTCAGTTATAACTGCCAAAAGGACAAATGGACTCTGAATGAGCTCATTTCTCATTGTGTGCAAGAGGAAGAAAGGCTAAAGCAAGAGAAGACTGAAAGTGCTCACTTGGCAAGTACATCTAAGGACAAGAACAAGAAAAGGAAGAAGGATAAGGAAGCTGCAAGTGGTCCAGCTCAAAAGAAACAGCAAAAGAATGAAGATGAAGAATCAGGCTGTTTCTTTTGTCACAACCATGGACACATAAAGAAGGAATGTACCAAATATCATGCTTGGCGTGCAAAGAAAGGTACACTTCTTACTCTGGTTTGTTCTGAGGTTAATTTAGCTTCGGTACCAAGACACACTTGGTGGATAGATTCTGGTGCTACTACTCACATAAGTGTGTCTATGCAGGGTTGCCTAAGTTGCCGACAGCCAAATGATGCTGAAAGATTCATCTATGTGGGCGATGGCAAATC